>JAKGSA010000279.1:26514-110750 GCA_033558755.1 Philaethria dido
TATTTTGTTAATGAAGTGAAGAATGTAGTGCGTTATTTAATAAATATATTTCCCACTATATATTTTGTAATACATTGTGTAATATATACATAATAGATATACATATAATAGAACTGGTCTGTAAAATTTGCTACAAAGAAAAACTATTTGTTTCTGCTTAAGAAAATTTATTTACCTGTGATTAAAATAACAAGATACATAAAATCTCTGGTTCCGCCAGAGGCCAGTGGATCATATTTTATAAAAGAAAACATAAATAATTGCGTGCTGAGTGGCGGAACTCAACGCCGCGCTTTTAAATTAATTTGATTAAATTGTATAAATAATTAGAATCTACAAATAATGTTGCAAATATTACAGATAACGGCTTACTGTACACATGTGGCGAAGCGCGTCACAACAAACTTTGTTTGGAAGAGGCCGATGACGCTAATAATTCAAACGAGGCTGTTTCCAATCAATACTCGCCAAAGCGGGTCAGCGCCATGAATGGGTTCGTTGTAGACAATGTAGCATGCGGCGGCTGCCATACCTTACTCACTGCCGTTAAAGGCTCAAATTCAGATTTTACTAATAACGATTTTAACGTTATAAGCGAAGAAAACAGACCTGTCAGCCTAACAGAACTGCCTCCTTTACAAAAAATCCCAACAATGACTAAACCAGATGAAATCAATCTAGAAGATGTTGCTAACTCTAATATAAAAAGTGATATTGATAATATAAATACAAATATTAACGGTGAAACAGGATCTATCAACTCATTGGAGGCAAACGTCAGCGGATCTCATATAATACAAATAAATGACTTGGAACCGGACAATATAAGTATACATGGTATACCTAATATTGCTAACGATGAGAAAACAAACATGGATATTGACAAGGAAATTGATAATGCTATGAAAAAAGTTGACTCTGTACTTGAAAATGGCGAAAATAAAATAGAAAACCTGGCAGCAAGTGCAGCAGAAACTGTCCATACACAGGTGGAGGTTGTTGAAGAGGTATTCAAGAAATCGTCTGCAGACAAGTCACCTAGTTTCCATATTGGCGATACTAAAATTTTAGATATACCCAATAAAACATTAGAAATAGCAAACTCCCCACCACCCAAATCACCAATTGTACAAGATTTGTTACACATACCAGATATTTCGCAAATGAGTCCAAATTTGAGTAAGCACAGTGACGACGGCCAGAAAAGTGAAACAGGGCAGTCGGAAAACGAGACAATACCTTGTGGTTCTGACAAGTCCAGCCCTCAGATGGGCAAAACAAAAACTCAAGCAGTCATGCCCATTGTCAGAAGTGAAGATAACATCGATTCCCAAGATGAACCTGTCAATTGTGAAGAAACCGATGTGGTTGTCAACAAAATGGAGGAAAAAGGTCGTTTTGCGCGTATTTTCCAGTCTATTAAAGATAAAGAAAACTCTTGCATGGGTAAAGGAAAAGTAATTGAGGAAAAAGTTGTTGGTAAATATGATTATATGAAATAAATATTCATAGTCATAGATGAATGTGTGTAACGTACTAAATTTATTAACTATTAAGCCAGGTTTTCCCCTTTCCCACCCATCCTTTCCCCAAAATGTGGTGGTTCCGATAGCGGACTATACTACATTATCCTCCCTTTCCATCTGTATCCTCTAGGTTGGCAACGCATCTAGTACATTTCTTGTGTTGTAGATGTTCATGGGCGAAGGTCACTTACCATCAGGCGGTCCTTCCGCTCGTTTTCCATCCGATATCCATAAAAAAAAAAAAAAAAAAAAAGCTTACTTAGCTATCTCTTGAATTATTTTATAACCACAATATAAATACTAAAAGTAAATTAATGTATAATACTTTACTATACTTCTTTAATATATTTTTTTACAGAAAACGTACACAAGGGCATTGACAATGCTGAAGAGACAGTGCACAAGATAGAAGAAAGAGTGGAGACCGAAATACGAAATCAAACTAACTCACGAACATGCACAATTTTGTAAACACGTTACAGTAGTACTCGTCTTCTCAAATTAAATGTTTAAATAAAGTTTTTATTCTTAATACCATGTTGAATTTTATTTTAAACTTATTGCCATATAAAATAAAAACAAAAATAATTATTACATAAATTTATTACAAAAATAATATAATAAATTTGTCACAAAATATACAATACATTTCAATAGAAACTTATTTGTCACAGATAAAATAAGCATTGAAGCAATTTCTTAATATAAATAAAAAAAAAATGAAAGACACATGTACTGACCTTTTAAGTGATTATATAGCTGCCAATTATGTAATACATAAAAATATATATATAAAGACGCAGGAGACATTTTTTTCGATCTTATTCAAAATTTTGAGCAACATTACTGACTTGAGCGATATATATATATATATATATATATATATATATATATATATATATATACAACATAGATGATTAATGCATAAGCCAATTAACTAACTATTTATGTTAAATATATGTAAAAAATCTAAACTTTTAAAAAATTAAATAAGTTAGTACCCAGAAATATCACATTATTGTGTAATATTACGTTATTTTATTATTTAAACAAGGATACGCTATCAATACTTACAAGACTCGCTTATACAAATATACTTAAACTAAATACAATATTATTATTATAACATAATTTACGTATTTGAATAAAAATGTAGTAATGAACGACAAGTGAGGAAAGGAAATCTTAGCACATTCGCGCCCGGCTATTTTTCTACGTTTCAAATATAATGAAATTCTGAAGTTATTATAAAGGATATAAAGTATTAAATTTGTTTTGAAATATTAATGTTGAAAAATTATATTTTCAACATTGATATTTCAAATTATTAATATTTATTTAATATTATAATAATTTTAATTATTATAATAATTTTAAATGACGTGAATTCACGTCAGCGGTCGCGAATGTGTTAAGAACGAAGCGTCTTAACACTAGGTTCTCTGGTTCCCTCTGCCTACCCTGCTATGTGCGGGATACAGCGTGAAGTTAATAAAAACGTAGTAAAATACACTAAAATATTCAATAAAATTATATTTAAAATTGATGAAACATCTGAATAAAATTATATAAATAATTTTCATATATACTTAAGCAAAGATTTCTCTAAGAGAAATCTATAAATATTGAAAATACCGCTTTTTGGGATTTACATGTTGCTTTTTTTGTGATTACGTTTATTATATATTTTCTGTTGTACAAAGGATAAATATTAAAAAAAATAATACCGTGCAAGTGGTACTAAGAATTATAAGAACTGAATATCAGGTTAAATAATGACTTAGTGGGAAAAATAGGTATATATTTATGTATAACAATACATATTTAATTACATATAGACTTAATTTATAAAGTTGATAACTTTGAATAAAATTAGGTCTGACACGAAAACTATATTTTTAGACAAACCGAAAAAAGTATAAAAAAATTGAACACCTGCTTTTATTTTTTTAATTTAAATTTTCTAATTTAGAATATTAATTCATTTTTACTCAAAAAATTGAGAAAAATCTAATATTTTTACAATATTAATTAAAAATATAAAATATTTTATACAAAAAAATTATCTTAAAGATCTTTTAAAAGTAATATTTATCAATACATACTTAACATTTTCTTATTACTTTCTTATATAAAAAAAATATAGATAAAAAATAACTATATAGTGTATAAATTATCAGTACTGTTGTGTTTGTGAAAATTAATTCTGCCGTGAATGCCCAGTTGATCTTTCAATTTCTGTCCGACTTCCATAATGGCCGCCTTATTGTGTAAGTCGGATATCCATACACCTAAAAGAAATAAATGATGATGTCATTTACTGTGTTATCGTTGTATTTTCTAAACTGACAGTCTACAATTTATATTATTACAATTTAAAATAAATTGTATAAGCTTAGAAAAAATACAAGACATTTTTATAAATATATATATACGTATATTTTTTCCTTTTTTTTTTCTAGAATAGTATTTGGTAACGAACCTACATATTATACAAATAAAATATATTTATGCATTTCCTTTGCATTCTTCGAATAGAAACATTTAATGTCAACATATATCGCACCTTTAGAATTAATAGAGGTACCTATTCAAAAAAATCATGATTTTGATTTTTTGCCAAGAAACGACTTAAAACCGTTGTCTTAAGACGTCCAAAGTTCGTTAACTTTATCGATGTTGATTAAAACAAAAATATAAATTAAAATATAATTAAAAAAAAAAATAATTTCTTTTCAAAATATTAAATCTATATTAATGTCTCCCAAAACTTGATATTTTTTAAATAGGTCACTATAATTCTAAAGATATTAAGAATTTTAATTTCGCAATAGTTATTTCAAATTTGTATGAAACTCATTTAAATATTGAAATGATTACGTACCTATTTTACTTTTCACTCTAACATTTACAACTGCTCCGCTAATTATATCCGAATGTTGGAAATTTTCTCCAATTAAAAGAAGTATCTGAAAATAATAACAATAAAATTTATAGGTAATAGATGATTTTAAGTAGCCAAATAAGTATGATCCCACTTTAACTAAAAGCAATGATTGAGGCCAGTCGTGGCGCAGCGTTATCCGGCAGGTTGTGGGTTAGCTTTCCACTCTAGGAAATGGAAATAGTAAATATTTATAATATTTAATATTTAGTATTTTCATTTCCTCGCTCTGGTAACAAGACAAAGCGTTGAGTTCCGCCACTCAGCACGAAATGCCTCAATTCGGTGGAAAGTGGGAAACAGGTATCTTAAGAGAATGGAGTGTCTTAAACCTAAGTTCTCTCCCTTTACCTTCCTTGCTATGTGCGGGATACAGCATGAAGTAAAAAAAGTCAGGAAAATGTTGTTAGAAATGTAGACCTTGTTTCTCAGATAACACAATTTTTTTTTTTTTTTTTATGGATACCGGATGGCAAACGAGCAGAAGGACCGCCTGATGGTAAGTGGTTACCTTCGCCCATGAACATCTACAACACAAGAGATGTACTAGATGCGTTGCCAACCTAGAGGATACAGATGGAAAGGGAGGATAATGTAGTAGTCCGCTATCGGAACCACCACATTTTGGGGAAAGGATGGGTGGGAAAGGGGAAAACCTGGCTTACATGCCATCGAACCGCCAAATATCTTATGATGTGTTCCGGTTCGTCTTTGACATGATAGTGGTCGCGAGCCAGACGGACGACGAACCTCCTACCACCAAACACAATCTTAAACAAAATGTTAAAGGAGTACAGAAACAAGACAACACAAGACGAGGAGAGACGAGACAAAGTTATAGTATAATATTTAAATAAAAATATTTATAAATTCATTGGAACATTTGTATAAAGCACAAAAAACCTGAGAACGCATAAACTTAAAATACTTACCACAAATAACCAAATACTGTCCATGTTAATATTTCGCTTCTTATCAAAACTGATCAGCCATCTCCCACCGTTTATGTTCGCGGCATCTTCCCACATCGGACGAATGTTTTTTTTAAATATCGCATAGTCCTGACCCAAAGAGAGCTCTGATGGTACTTTCATGTGATGGTACAAACTGCATGTAATGAAACAAAAAATATTTTTTAATTTATAATATAAATATTTTTCGAGCCTATTGTGGTGCAGTGGGATATCGTGGGTTGAGGTTCAAAATCCATTCAGAAAATTACTATATTTATATTATTTTATATCGTTACTATGAGTGGGAATCAAGTCCACAACGAATAACACTTACAGTCATACACCGTCCCTGTGGGCCACGATAGAGATAGTACCATATATCCTACTATTGAAATAGCATGTCGGTAAAGTAACCGTCTTGTTATATTGATGCATTTTTACAACATTCGATTTTATTATCACACAGCAAAATATATAAAAATAATCAGGGTAAAAATATCGCACGCAAGTTTAATCACACAAATGAGATAAGAATAGGTACGCTGCGACTCCCGCTTAATTTGAAGGAATAAAAGATCGTCTCCCTTTTTATTATTAACTCGAGCTACCAGTACATATGTACTTAATATACCGCTATCAAGTACACAACGCCTGTCGTGGCGCAGAGGCACAAGCGTGCGACTGTAAACACGATAGGTTGTGGGTTCGATCCTCACTCCAGGAAATATTAGTATTTTTATTTCCTGGGTTTGGTAACAAGGCAAAGCGCGGCGTTGAGTTCCGCCACTCAACAAGCAATGCCTCAATTTGGCGGAAAGTGGGGAACGGAATTGTTGTAAGAGAAGGGAGTGTCTTAACACAAGGTTTTCAGTTTCCCTTTGCTTACCCTGCTATATGTGGGATACAGCGTGAAGTTTAAAAAAAAAGTACACAAGCACCTACCAAGAGAACATAAGTAAATGTAATAAAATACGCAACGCGTAACGCAACAACTTCTGGCTGTAAACACCATTGGTCATGGATTTAATCTACACTGGGGAGAACGATTATATTTAAATTATTTTCATTTTGTTTTTTTTTTATGGATAAGGGATAGCAAACGAGCAGAAGGACCACCTGATGGTAAGTGGTTACCTTCGCCCATGGACACCTACAAAACCAGAGATGTTGTAGATGCGTTGCCAACCTAGAGGATACAGATGGAAGGGGAGGACAATGTAGTAGTCCGCTATCGGAACCATCACATTTTGGGGAAAAGATGGGTGGGAAAGGGGACAACCTGGCTTACATGCCATCGAACCGGAACACATCATAGGATATTTGGCGGTTCGTCTTTGACATGACAGTGGTCGCGAGCCAGTCGGAGGACGAACCTCCTACCACCAAAAATTTTGATTGATGATTTTCATTTCCAAATTGATGATTTTCATTTCCCTGCTCTCATGAAATAAAGCGAATTGAATTCCGCCAGTTAATATACAATGCTACGAATTCGGGCGGAAAATGGATAACGGAGTATTTTGACTTCTCGTTCTCTTTGCTATGTGGGAAAAAGGGTGAAAATGTTTTATTTTTCAATTATTTAAAAATATCGCTTACCACCAATAATCTTCAACAGTACTGAATGTCGTCAACTTTATTAAATTATCTTCCCACGTCCGCTCCTTGTTAGTAAACATCCAGAAACTCCAAGTATGTTCTAGTGGATGTTTGATTTCTTCCACAACTTTATCATCATTATTTTCGTTCATTGCTACCTGTTAATAATTAAATTATACTAATAATTATTAATTTTATTTCCACATTACTTGTCTAGCACACATTTTACCCATTCATCATATTCAGAAAACGTATAAAAATTTGAACGCAGCGGGACTCGAACCCGCGCCTCTTGGAAACCATCCAAGCGCTCTGACCACTGAGCCATGCGTTCTACATCCGGCCGCGTCGAAATTCTTATACGCTAGCTACAATTTATTTATTTTTAAACATTTTCTAAATATGTTTTTTGTTTCCTACATACATTTTCTGTCGGATGTCGAGATATTGCGTATTGAGTGACGGATCTCAACGCCGCGTTTTATCTTACGGGATCAAAGAAATGGAAATAATTTAAACATAATCATTCCCTTGTTAATCGAAAATCGAACCCACAACAATCGCGTTTTCAGTCACTGTGCCAAGATGGCTCCAAATTGATCCTAAATTAATATTTAAATAAATAAATATTAACTAACGATCATTTTAGTAGCAACTGCATTGACATCATAGAAACTAAGTGGCACTCGGTGAATCATAGCCATTAACGTCGATGCACTGACCACAAAGTACGTACGTGATAAAGAAACGATATTGTTAGCCGTGGCGATGTGAAGATAACATTAATGTGTCACGATTGTTGATTGTTGGTGTACTTGTTGAATACATGTCTCAATTTTTTTTTATTAAATTATAATTTTTTTATAATTATTACATAAAAAATGGTATAGATAAAGTATATTATTTATACCATTAAAGTAAATTCAAATCTTATTTCTCATATCTTTTTATGAAGTGATGCAACGGTTGTGAAATATTAATTTAAAATATTAAACCAAAATAACTTTTTTATACTCCACAAAGCAAAGGTATTTGTTAATTATGCCATTATGATAAAAATATTATATCTGAATTGTGAATAAGAAAAAGGTATTATTATTTTTAAAACATACTAAAAAATAAAACTATTTTATTTAAGTACGCAAAAAATATGTAAATATTTTTCAAATTTATTTTTATATTATAATCTTTTTTTATAATAAACTCGTTTCTTACTTGGGTATCCTGTGCTCCTTCAGTCATGTTGTAGGCAGTCTATTGTTATAATCACAGTCAACAACTGTACATAAATTTGTGTTATCTTCAATGGCGGCAAATAAGGAAAGCCCCGTTTACATTGGTATTGCTAATGTTGCTGTATTTAAAAAAAGTGGAATGTAAAATTGTTGTTATAACTTTATATAATTTATATTATTGTTAAATTGAATTTAGTGAATACGGTTAATTTCTTTTACTTCACTTATATAATGTACCTAACTGTTATTGTAACAAGATCTTGCATAGATACATTTTGGACCACTTCTTGTCCGATTTGCTTGGAAATTTGTGTAAACGATTGTTGGTGGTGACAACATAATATTTTCATAGCTTGAACATTGTGCTTTTGTCAGGACAACCAGCAAAAAAAAATAAACATATTCATTGGTTTCTTTTAAAACTCTTTAATCGTAAAACTTTGTTACGCCATAATAAGAGAACTGAACTAAAAACTTTGCTATCAAAATGTCAATCAGTTACAATTGTAGGATGTATCTACTGAATATTATTTTTTTACTACTTCGTGACGAAAAATAGAATGTAATGTTCAATGTGTTTGAAATAGTTGCACATAGCATGTTTAAAAATCTAACTTACAAGTTAGATTTATAGACATGCCATGTACAACTATTATTTTCATTAATTTCCTTATTTTTTAGGCACTACAGCTTAATAGACACCAATTACACTAATAAAAACTGCATGCCGGAACCTTCATCAATAGGTAACAAATTTGTATGTGAAAAAACAAACCTACAATAAATTTAAACATTAATCAAAAGACTTAGAATTTCAAATACTGCTGGCTCGTAAAAGAAGGCTGTCTATCTTGATTTTTTTAAATATACAGCTGTTAAATTTTAACTGCAGAATAATAAGAATTATTATTATTAAAATATTATTTGTCACAAGAATTATTAATTAATTTGATTTATAATTATTTAATTATTTATATGGGATAAATAAAACAAAATCATATTTTAGCATGTTTTTTATGAAATATCAAAATATTTTTTATTAACAGACACAAACATCAATTTCAAAAATATGTTGCGGAGTTACAAAATTAGATCGTGCGAGTTATTGTTGTTTTAATGGAGTGCTAGTAACATACAATATACAGAAATAAAACAAAGTTGCCAGAAACAAATATATCGCTCATCCCTATTAACATTGTGGAATGTGAAAAATGGCTACTTTACAGGCAAAATTTAAATTGATTTTTTTTATAGATTAACATAGTTAAAAAGAAAGTAAAAAGTACCTTTAATATGTTGATAAATTTACTGACATTGATGTCAAAATAATTATATTTTTTGTTGTATACTTTGCTATGAATAAGTATTTATTTAATAGCGATTGATCAAAAAGAAAAGAGACAATAATCCATACAAGACATTATTAATAGGGACAGGCGACAAACAGATTAGTCGTAAACAATCTTAAATCTATGGTGACCTCAAACATACGAAAGCACAGCTTTAGTACAAACATCAGACTTCCATTTTCAATTTCCATTGAATTCACTTTAATGAGTATCTAACTCACTATATAATAATGAAACGTCAACGTAAATACTACTTCTGTTAAATAAAAATTTTATTCTATGACACTGTAACAAATATGACTGTCAGTATATACATTATAATACTAGACTTACTATAGTCCCTGGGGAAATAAAAGGAAAACATATTTTAAGAAACATATAAAAATTTGATCGCAGCGGGATTCGAACCCGGGCCTCTTGGAAACCAAGTCCAAGCTTAGTGGTTAGAGCGCTTTTCTAAAATATGGTTTTCGTAAGTGTGAGAATAACACTTTAAAACTTCAGAAACTAGAAAAAAAGTAGAATTAAACATATTTTTTTTCAATTCTGGGGACATACAATAATATAATATTATAATATATTATTACATACTGCCATATAATTACATGTGTTAGTATACATATAATTGGTATAAACTAGACAGTGTACAGATTCTTGGTGGCGGAACTGTGCTTGACCATGGTGTCTCTATGGAGTTGGAAACCAATTTTCCCATGAAGGCCGAGCTGCTCCTTCAGTTTCCTGCCTATTTCCAAGTTGGCTTGTTGCTTTGATGTATCTGCTGTCCATACAGCTGAAAGATAATGAAAATATTAAATTTGACAAAAAATAAAAAACATTTTTATAGTCAAAGTCAAAGTCAAATAATTTTATTCAAAATAAGAAGTTACAAGCTTCATTTTTTGAACGTCAAATAATTTACCACCGGTTCACTAAATTTAATGCCTCAGACCTGAGAAGAACCGGCGCAAGAAGCTCAGCGGGAAAATATATAAATATAATAAATATAACAATAAAATACTATGTATATGTATATAATTATAGATGCTATAAATATGCACCATATCTCAAGAACTGAACTGCTATAAAATATACATGTTTATAAACAAAATGGACAGTTTCATGGTTCAAGCATAATTTAGAAAAGAACTAAATGTTTAGTTCTTTTAACATCTTTAAAGTATAATACATTTCATAGAATAAGGATAATATTTAAGAAACATAATGTAGCATATTAAATGAAACAATTTTAACCGAATTAATCGCGTATATTTTAGTATTCGAAAATACATTTTTGGAAACCCGACGTTTCGAACACTTTACAGTAGTCCGTGGTCATAGTAGCGTTAAAGTTATAATTCCGCCACTCAGCACGCAATGCCTTAATTCGGCGGAAAGTGAGGAACGGAGTGTCTTAACACTAGGTTCCCTCTGCCTACCCCGCTATATGCGGGACACAGCGTGAAGCTATGTATGTATGTAAAATATACGCGATTAATCCGGTTAAAATAATTTCATTTAATTAATCGCGAAAATCAAAGAGCTCATTATAATGTGGCAGGTTTGAACCCACAAGGCCCACTTGAACTCAATTCACCTAAGCTACTCATTCTTTTCGAGGTACATCCAAAATAAGTGTAACCAGTGTATAAGAATCTCACGGAATAAAATTTATTTTTAATTTAATTTTTGATCATTTCTACTTACCAATTTTATCAAGTTTAGACCTAACATTTACGACTGCGCCACATATTTCTTCCGAGTGATCGAAGTTTTCGCCAATTAGCAGAAGTACCTGTTCCAAAATAGTTATAAATATTATACTCGAGATAACGCCTTGATGACGCCGTCAATTAACGCCAGTCCTGGCGCAGAGGCACAAGGGTGCGACTGCAAATGCGACAGGTTGTGGGTTCGATCCCCACTCCAGGAAATGTAAAATTTAGTATTTTCATTTCTTGGGTTTGGTAACAAGGCAAAGCGCGGCGTGGAGTTCCGCCACTCACAGACAGAGACACGCAATGTCTCAATTCGGCGGAATGTGGGTAACGGAATTGTTGAAAGAGAATGAAGTGTCTTAACACTAGGTTCTCTGGTTCCCTCTGCCTACCGTGCTAATTGCGGGATAGAGCGTGAAGTTATAAAAAACAAAAAAAGAAAATTATTCAAGATAAGTTAAAGAGAGGCATTGGGTACAGCCACTTCACACGCAATGTTGCCAAAGTTGGAACCACCTTCCCTGCTTTATTTCGGACAAGTGTAAACATAAAGAAATGTATCCTATATTTTTTTCACACACATACAACAAGAGATTTGATACACTAAGACCTTCACTACTCTCGTAAATATAAAGATATTATTGCATTAAATACCACAATTTCTCTAAATAAAGCAAAATAACAGCTAGGTATGATATATTGACATTCCACCAAGAGAGTAATTGTTGGATATCTGTATCGATAAGTTATTCAGTCACTTCATTAGGAAAAATAGAATTAATGTAATTTTAAATACTTTTAAAAAAGTTGCATACAACATAACTATAAATGTAACTTTTACACTACACAAGTTTAACAAGTGTATTTTTTCTAATTTCCTTACTTCTTTCTAGGACTAAAACTTAAGCAAAATGAATTACAGTAACAAAAACTGCATACAAAAAGAGTAGAAAGGTAACAAGTCTGTATGCAAAAAAAACAAATTGAACTTTCTGCTTTGTATTTAAAAATATTTATTAAATCTCTTTGGATTTCCATAACCTTAGTGCTTCAAAAAAGAAGGCTTCTTTAGATCTTTATTTTTTTTTACATATTTCTGTCAAATATTTTCAGTTTTTATTATATTGTCAAGTATTATTCATACATATCACAGAATAAGAATAATATTTAAAGAACACAAACAATAATCATTTAAATTAAATCAAAATGTAATATTATGATAAAACTTACAACATCCAGCCAAAACCGGTCCAAGTCGGAGTTTCTCTGTTTCTTTTCAAGACTTATTAGCCAGCGGCCTCCCATTTTGTTGGCATCATCTTCCCACATGGGACGTATGCCTTGTTTGAATACTGCATAATCATGGCCTTGACGAAGTTCAGAGGGCAGTTTAATATGGTGATACAGTCTGTAAAACAAAACAATTATAATATAATAATGGTAATGGCTAAACATGATAGAATGTACGCAAAACTATTTTACAGGAGAAATAGAGTTTTAAGACATTGTTTATTGCATATAATAATGATAATAATTAAAAGTTATAGCTAAGTTTTCTTTCTGGTAAGAAAGAATGCAATCTTAAGTTTGACCCAATGTGCAATTGTGATATTGTAAGGGCTGAAAGTTAAGAATGGAATCATGACCACTAAATTCTTATAACTTGCCTACTATGTGGGAAAAAGTATGAGGCTACTAAAAGCATTTATACTAAGCATTTCCCTGATTTATATAAAAAATAAACAATATATTATTAATTTATAACAGTATGTGTTTAACACATACTAAATTTCAAGTTGCAATGTGACATCTTTCTATTTCAAAGTAAACTACTATAAATATAACATACACATTTATTTAAATGATTATAACACAGTATAATAAGCCTTTAGTAAATGAAATATTTTAATTTATTTTACATCTGTTAGTTTTGTTTATAATTTCATAATAGACTGAGAAGCCAAACTAATGCTTTGCATATTAAATTAAGTCTTAAGTTCATGACTTGTAAAAGGGGTAATGTCAGATGAGTAGAATTCATATGCTCAATAAGCTTATTTGAAATACAATACTATTTCTCTCTTTGTAACAAATAAAATTAATGACATAAATCCAAGAACGATAACTACAAAATTAGTAACACTTTATATATATTTCTTTCCTAAACTCTTATTTACCCTACAAAGAGTGAAAGTGTAAACACATAAATAAAATGGAAAATCTTTATACTATTCACATTTTCTTTTAAATTTTGTATATTAGAATTTTATTACGAAATAAATTACACAAACCTCCAAAAATCTTCAACTGTATCAAAAGATGTCAGTTCAATTTGGTTTTCCTCCCATGATTTTGTTCTGTCATTATCATAGAACCAGAGACTCCATGTATTCTGAAGTGGATGTTTTATCAAGAATTCGGGAGGAACTTCTGTGTTAGTATTGGCTTTGCTCTCAACACCTGCTGATCCCTTGAATACACAAGTCATATTTAATAAAATTCTAACCTAAAATACTTATCGAAATAATAATTATACGTGTTTATAATATAGCTTAAGGGTCTACAGCACTATATACACAGCTAAAAATAAGAAAACCGATAAATTATTGTGAGTTTTATAAACAGGAGCCAGTGTTGTAGTGAAAGTTATCGAAGCCACATCAGCAATCGTTGTAGCTTTTTAACATATATACGTTAAACATGAAGTTAATATGAGGGTAAATAGAAATTATAAATCTTAAAATAATTCTTCTACCTACCTCAACTTCCTCAGCGTTATTTCCAGCCATGTCACAAAATCTTCCCTATTCTCGATTCTTTTTACAAAAGACAGAAATATAGGTGTTGCAAGTATATTATGTCATGACACACACAGATTATAATTCTGGTTAAATAAAAAAAATTTACGACTTAATATTTTGCTAATGCTTGGCATTTTTATATAAAACATTATATATATATCCTCTATAGTTTGTTATATTTACATATAAGATGTAATTATTAATTTCCTTCATGCCGACTCTCATAATTAAATTTATTGTCGGCAACACAGTCTACATTGTCAGTAATATATGTATCTATCAAAGTTATGCAAATCAATCGAATTACCTGAAAGCGTCGCCTTCGGTTCGCTATAGTTCTAACATAGACTTTGCCGGTCTCCGTCCAGTTACCAATTAGTACTGAAAGTATTACTCTAAAAAGTACAAAAATGTCAGTCCAGACTATTCTCTTGGATTTCTCCATGGATGCCGCCCGTTTAGGAGACGAGAGCGGACAGAAAGCTGTATTTAGCCAGTTAGAAACAGTACTTAAAGATTACGTACCAAATCTCATATTAGCCGCTGATATTAAAATCGATGGTGGATCGCTGAAGCTGCTGACTGGAAAGAAAGGAACAACCGTGTCCGTAAGATTATTTGATCGAGGCCTTGTAACTGTGAACATTGAATATTATAAGGAAGACAACGAGGAACCACTAATCAATTTCAAGGTTAGTTAAATCGACTAAAATAGCAGCGCTACAGTTGCGTTACATCTTATCAGACTTAATTTAATTTTAAATGACATCGACGGGAATAGTGCTAATCCTTGAATCTACCATATATAAAGGGCGCGTATCTGCATTAGATCTAGATTTTCAAGCGAATATTAAAAACTTCATAATTTGAATATTTTAAATATTGCTCTCGTTTTAAAATCTATTTAAAAACTTTTTTCTCTCTAGAGAAAGATATGCGATGTGATATGATAATTATGTGTTGTTGACATAGATTATCTGGTAAAGCGATTAATTTAAAACCTGCAATAATTATGCGGATGATTGAACCACAATTTTATGAAATTGGTGCCATGAGTAATAATAAATTGCATGTATAATGAGACAAGTAATAATGTTTAAAGATAGTATTTAGTAATGAAATCATAACATAATTTACAATATCTGTTAAAAAATAAACTGTAATTTTAAAAACATAAATGAAATTAATATTTGTTATAGTGGAATAGAATACACAGTTAAATTATAAAAGAAGGATTAGCTAAGTAATTTCAATCATCATACAGCTTAATGCTTTGGCATTTAGTACTGGTGCAACTAACAGTTCCAAGAGAAATAATTTTTCCAAAAGATTCAAAGTAACCAAATATTTTTAACTTACCAACAAACTGATTAATTGGTTAAGAGTTAATTAGTATGGTATTGCATATCAGTAAGAGGTATAGAAATCTATCTGTCTAGAACCATCAACAGTTCATTTCTATCAAGTACTTTGTATGGTGGCATTAGTAAGATCTATTCTAATTTAGTTGGGTAAGAAAGAAACTATGATAGTGAAGAATATTTTTTGTCTTTTCATCATAAAAACTGTTGAAATATTTTTATGTTATTTTGGTTTGTTTCATATAAACAACATAGACTCCATAATTTTTTTGATTAAAACAAAGCCATGTTTCATTCCTGAGAGCATTTTCGTAAAATGTTTTGAGACAACATGATTTTGTTCTCAAAATATTTTCTTAAGGATGTATAGTGACTAACAGAAAACTGTTGATTTTTCTAGCCTCTAACATATATGTCACACATGTTCTAAATACATGTTTCTAAACAATGTTGTATTAATTCTTTCAACTTAGACGACATCGCTGCTGATATACGCTGTATCGACACTCACAGGCTTAAGTTACATACTAATGGTTTTGGCTTTCTTCCTTTTTATTAATTTTTGGTTTTCTTCCTTTTTATTAATAGGACGAAAGTCACCTTCATGAAAATGATATCCAATCAGGTTTGAGAAAATAAGCTATATTTATCAGATATGTGAAGACCTTTCCGATGCAGGTTACTCAGATTTGCACTTTTCCCGGACGATTTGTAGTATTAAATTAAAATTACTTTCTTGAAATTCTTCTAATTGAAACATAACTCGTTATTTAAATTATACTGTAATCTATGTGAAAGTTAACATTCTATTTAAATTACACTATCTAACTTACATATAACAAGTCATTTAAATTCTATTAGATTTTAATAAATAAGAAATGATAATAATAAAAAGGAAAAACTAGATATCTTAGCAATTTGTATTAATTAATTAATGGATAAAAGAATGAAGGTTGAGCAAAACCTATTGTTTTAGTGTTCAAAGCTACTGGAAAATTCAGTGAGAATGTCCTTGGAGTGTGACAGACTTAAGCTTTTGCCAACTATCAAAAGGGGTTATAAATATGATGTATACTTGACCAGTTCAGGTTGGCCCTAAGCTTTACTAATATCACATTGATACTCTTTGCACTGTAAACTGTTTGGTTTTATTAATATAATATGTTGAAATTGTCTCCAATCTATTCAATTGCGTCAAGTGGTGTTGTTTGTGTTTAAATTTGTTTGTACATAGTTGATAGTAGAACCAAGTTTGCATTTTATGCAGATATTATTTTGAGCTGAAAATGAAGCACTTTTCAATGCAAGCTGATGCTGATGAATGCTGCTTTATGTGCACTGTATAACATATACATAATTCAAGGAGGCACAAATAAAAAAAAATTATATTATATGTAAAATATACTGGTTGATAACATAATAAACTAGTAGAAATCAATTTTTTAATCTCTTTTCATATTGATTCTTAGAAATGTATTTATTCTGTATAGATATTTTTTATTTTTTTTATTTCATAGACTTTTTAGTCATGTAATTATAAGCATAAAACACACTGCCCACTTTATTTGTTTGCATGGATGTTTTAGACCCATTTTTAAATAGTAATGACATCCAAAGAATCTTCCAGTAATCGGAGAAGACGCTCAACCTTACATTCTGTTAGATAATTGCCTTTGCATGTATACATTACCATAACTTTTTTTTATCCATCTTTTTATTTTTTTCTTAATAGTCAGCAAAAGTATTGGAAAGTCAGCTGAGAAAGTATATATCAGTTGCAAAATCTCAGGCGTTTCCAACGATAAAACGTTGTCTATTTGGCAGGTATTATCCTACATCAGGTAAGTTATATTTTTATAACTTTTTTTAAATTGACTATTTTATTAAAAAATGTTACAATTGCACATTAAGAACAGCAATGTCCTAGTTTCTGTAAGTCTTCACTAGTGTTTCATGGCTAGATGAAATTTTAAATCTTGTTAGTATTTAAAAGATACCTATAAATTTAATTTATTCAGTTAATATAATGAGATTAAGGAAATAAGCAGTTTGCTTTTGCACTCTTTTTGCAAAATATACTATTAAATCATTTACTCCTATAATAAATTCATCAAAACTGAAATGGATATTTAATAAAAGAAAAATCTAAGATGAACTTTTGGTAAAATATTTAAAAAGTTAGGCTTATTAAGTTAAGTAATGCTTGTTCTAGTCAGCTAAAAGATGGGTGTGCAAATTTTCTGATTGTGCAATATTATATTACGATGAAAAGTAAGATTTGTTTTACGTTATTTATTTATTGATAATATTTTCAGATGAAAGGCTGCTAGAATATGATATAGATGGTGTCGTGTTTGACGAACAGTCTTCCTTCCAGAAAGTGCAAATTGTACACTCTAAGTCGTTTGGTAATATGCTGGTGCTAGATGATTTACAAAGTAAGTTTTTTTTTTTTTTTTTTATGGATAAAGGATGGCAAACGAGCAGAAGGACCACCTGATGGTAAGTGGTTACCTTCGCCCATGAACCTCTACAACACCAGAGATGTTGTATGCGTTGCCAACCTAGAGGATATAGATGGAAGGGGAGGACAATGTAGTAGTCCGCTATCGGAACCACCACATTTTGGGGAAAGGATAGGTGGGAGAGGGGAAAACCTGGCTTACATGCCATCGAACCGGAACACATCATAAGATATTTGGCGGTTCGTCTTTGACATGATAGTGGTCGCGAGCTAGGCGGAGGACGAACCTCCTACCACCAAAAAATCAAGTTTACAATTTGATTATTTTATTCTAACTAGTGTTCCCGCTGACGCGTTTCCTGACAACTTATATGTCACTTTATATAAACGTGGGTGTCAAACTGTGATAATGTGTGTAATATTTATTTTATTAATTTAAAATATATTTTTATGAATTATTTTAAAACGATATTATCATTTTGCGCTCCTTCGCTATATGAAATTTTTGAAACCGAGTTTCATGCTCCTCCGTCCGCGAAATTTCGTAAAAAGGGGCACAAAGTTTTTGCTTCATGTATTAATATATAAATATATTATCGAGTTTTCTTTCTCTGCAGCTCTTGAGAGGCGACTGTGGCAGTATCATAGTATCTGACTTAATGATTGATTGTAGTTTTGGATCCTACTCTGGGAATGATTATATATTTTTTTTCTTCATTCTAGTATGACTAGTACGGCGTTGAGTTCCGCCATTCAAGACGCAATGTTTCAAAATCGCTCAAAAGGCGCCAATTTCTACCTACCTAATAAGAAATAAGCGTTAAAATAAAAAATAACATCGTAACTAAGTATATATCTATATTTAGGTATATAATGCCTGTCGTGACGCAGAGGCACAAGCGTGCGACTTTAAATGCGACAGGTTGGTTCGATTCCCGCTCCAGGAAATGGAATTTTTCATATCCTGGGTTTGGTAACAAGGCAAAGCGCGGCGTTGAGTTCCGCCACTCAGCACGCAATGCCTCAATTCGGCGGAAAGTGGGACACTAGGTTCCCCTGCCTACCCTGCTATATGCGGAATACAGCGTGAAGCTATGTATAAACTAGGTATATTACCATGTTAACTGGCTATGACGAAATATTTCATCATACATAAAAGCATATTGCAATGGACACGACGACATTTTTCGTCATGGAAATTAATTGTCATATATTGAACGCATTACGTTCTACATTGTTCTTATTTATTAAATCTCAAAGTGGTTATATATATGCATATTGACGATGCATCAACAAATTTCATGTATTTGCAATCTATAAATATAGCGGTATTAACGGGAAAACGGACGCTGTATCATACATTTGATAATACTATAGGTACTTCGAATTGCCACAATTTGGCTTCGTTTTAGTCTGCATTTTAGTATCTAACATGTTATTTATAACTTGCTGATTTGAATATTCTAACTGTGAATTTCTCTGGTTTACATATTTTATGAGTTTATGACTTAAGCACCTTTTATTTTAAAAATTGTTGAATTATATTTTAAATATAAAATATTTTGTCAAAATAAATAAAAATCAAAAGGTAAAAACGATATTCTTTTATTATTTGAGGTGTGATGATATTACTTATAACTAAGAAAGAAATCTTTATTGTGAAACGGGTTGAACAAAAATTTGTTCCCCGATTGACAGGTTAAAGTCTCATATTCATATTTGTATGTAGCAGTGGCGAGGAGTGAAAATTTTAGTTAGGCAAGCCAGTACATTTAGAGAAGCCGTATATATTTAGGGAAGTGGGTACATATATTTAGAGAAGCCGGTAATTTTTGGAGAAGCCAGTATATTTAGGGAAACCGGTATAGGATGCGAAGGTTTTTAGTAATTTCACTATCAAATTTCGGTGATGACCTTTTTTTTTTGTACTTCATTACATATTAATCTCCAAATTTTCGTGGCGACTTCTTTTTTAGCTCTCACACCTTTCTTTACCTGGTTTTTTTGCAAACTTAGTTACGTTTCCAACTCCACATTTCCCTGGGGACATTTTTTTTCATACTTGTAATTTAAAAATTTAGACAAGCCGGTGGAAACCGTGCTATAAGGACGCCTCGCTACTGGTATCTAGATTTTCCACACCTTGCGGCTTTTGGATGCCGTCCAAGCGTTCTAGCCAATTAAGCTATACGTTTATATGCCACGTCGCGTCGAGACTTATACCGTAATTATACTTTACATAAAAGCGATAGCTAATGCTAAATAGAATTATTATCTAACGTATATACATATTTATAAATAAATTAATGTATTTTCTTCAAGATTATGTACCTGTTATATTAAAAATTAGGTTTTTTTTTAACATCTCACGCTGTATCCCGCACATAGCAGGGTAGGCATAGGGAACCAGAAAACCTAGTGTTAAGACACTCTATTCTCTTGTAACATTTCCGTTCTCCAATTTTGGCCGAATTGAAGCATTGCGTACTGAGTGACATAACTCAACGCAGCATTTTGCCTTGTTACCAGAGTGAGTGAAATTGAAATGAAAGTGAACTGAAGTAGAAATTGAACCAACAACCTTTAGCATTTACAGTTGCACGCGTGTGACTCTGCACCACGATAGGCCTTAAAAAATTAGGTTTCATGGAAAAATATATAGTTATAGTCTTTTTTAAATTTCTACACCTACGGAGAAATCCTAGTATTAAGATATTCCGTTCTCTACGTTCAACTTACTTACTTTATGTTATAAATACTCTTTATTTTATGGCGAAACCAGCCGTTTTGTCTTTTCTTATCAAACAGAATTAAAAACAATTTAACATATATAATAATAATTCTCTTCTAAAATATCTGAGGTTAAAGCTGTATGTTGATCAATCAGTGCCCAATAACAAATTGAGGTTTTAAATTAACACAAGTTCTTTAATTTAGGAGCATAGAGAATAAGTAAAAATTAAAAAAAAGAAAGAGATGTGTACTAATCTGTGGTGCTTGATTATATCCGTAAGAGGTGTTATGAGACGAAAATGTAACTTTTCAGGCATTTTTAATTGTACGTATCTGTAAATTCTGTTTTTATGCTATTTTTTTAATATATTTTATTTGAGAAACAATGTTATTTATTAATAAATAAAACAAACCCTATTGGATTAATTAGAATATATATATATACCTAAAAGTTGAATTTTCAATTTAGGTGTTATTGTAAAAACAAGCTAATAAAAGCGTGTTAAAAATAGAAACCTCTCATATTGTAATTCTAAGATGACAACGTATAAACATTTTACAATACCAATAAATCATTGTGACTTAAAGCGTTATGCCTGATAAGATAACTAAACCTAAATCACTGTGAACTTAGGTTATTAAAATATAAAAATCAACTGTATAACTAACACGATTATATTCAAATTGCAATGAAATTGATTCTAATTTGTATTTTCAAAATGGCGCCCTTTCTTAGGTTGAAACAATGGTTTTTCGTTTAATTAGATTTATAATATTTACCTTTTACATCATAATATGCGTAACATATATAAATAGTAATAAATTTTATTTCTTGTGTCTAATTTTAACTAACAATTAACCTAATAATTCCGTAGCAAGCGTGAATAACTTGATTAAAGAAATTACATGGCATACTTTTCTGGGCAGATATTTTATGTTTAAGTTTGATCTGTAAATTCTCTTTCTATGTTATTTAACTAAATAACTTTATAATGAAAGTGTTTGATTTGTTTATTTTTTCTTTGATTTTGTTATTTATTCTTCAAACAGCAATTCTCGTGACAAGGCAAAGCGCGGCGTTAAGTTCTGCCACTCAGCACGCAATGCCTCAATATGGCTGAAAGCGGGGAACGGTATTGTAAAAGGAGAACGGAGTGTCTTAATACGACGTTCTCAAGTTCCCTCTGCCTACCCTATGCCTATGCATATGCTATATGCGGTACACAATGTGAAGCTAAAAAAAGTTATTACTTCCTAACCCCTTATAGTAAATAAAAGAAACATTATCTCACCTTAAAACACAAAATCTTAGAATCCCTATACAAATTAAGTGCTATTTATATCTTAACATAAACAATTTGAAACTCGCGTAATTTTCCAAGTTGTAATTTAATTAGCAATTTGGTATTTACGCCTTGCCTAATATATATATTTAGAAGTATATGCACGTCAACTTATGGATCTATTAATACCTGATACGGAATTGATCCTTGATAAGACTACGTGCATAGTTGGGAGGGTTAAGTTAAAAAAAGCTATTAAGACACGTATATCATATTTTTTTCATTCTCCTCGCCACCTTGACGGAACGTCAGGTGTGCTATAAAAAATTGTATTTCCATACATTTGGCTTCGGACACGTGTACAAATTTTTAAAAAAATCAGACGAAGAGATATTTCAAAATAGCGTTGCAAAGTTTTTTTTACATGGAATGATAGATATAGGTATATAGGTGAAGCTAATAAAAGCGTGTTCATAAGTAGTAATTACGGTGTCGTATTCTCAAGGCTACATTGAGACGTGTTTAATTAAACGTTAACCAGAAGTGGCGCAGTGTTGTGCGTTTAAACTCAATGGTTGAGGATTCGATTCCCGTCGGGGGTATGTTTATACATATTTAAAATGTTTTTATCTTTTCTTAACAAAGGATTAAGTTTTAACAAAGGATTTAGAATCGTTGTGATTTGAAAGTCGATGTAAAGAAAATACGTTATCATAAAGAAAGAACGGTGTGAACATACAAATATAAGAGTAAGTCGATGAGAAAATGAGATAGAAAATATATTACACAGTGTTTTGTGTTCCGGTCTCCTATATCCATCTCTTTCTCTCTTAGGCTAGGCTAGGCTTTTCTTGGTGTAGACGTGCGTACGTGGAATTCATTTTTTTTAGGTACTTCTTTAATCTGGATATATAATGGTATAATGACCATACAATTATTTTTCTCTACACAGTAAATTGTTAGAAATATTTAAAATAGAAAGTAATTTGATGATTTTGTTTCAGATATATCAGAGGCTGATCTTATTTATACAGAAACTTTGATGCAAAGAGGCAAAGAGAACTATGAAGGAAAGGAAATAGTTATATTAGGTAACGAAATATAATATAGTTTGTTTTTTTAATTTTAAAATACTGAATGAATGGAAAAAAAAGTAACATTTTGTAATTTTTAACTGATGCCTTTTTGGCGTATATAGAATATGCCATACTTACATCCCATGAAAATTAATTATTTTTATTTTAATGGTTAATGCATTATTATAAAAAATATGAATTAACATGTATGTATGTATATAACGCCTGTCGTGGCACAGAGGCACGAGCATGCGACTGTAAACGCGACAGGTTGTGGGTTCGATTCCCACTCCAGGAAATGGAATTTTGCATTTCCTAAATTTGGTAACAAGGCAAAACGCGACGTTAAGTTCCGCCACTCAACACGCAATGCCTCAATTCGGCGGAAAGTGGGGAACGGAGTGTCTTAACACTAGGTTCCCTCTGCCTACCCTGCTTATGCGGGATACAGCGTAAAGCTATGTATGTATGTTCAGTACATGTTTCCTATTCATATAAACTAACTAATTTTAACAATGCCAAATTACATACTCCTTCTTTCGCGGAATTTTCTTAAAAAATGTTAAAAAAAATTTAAAATTCCTAAATTATATTAATTCGTAGGCGGTGGGGATGGTGCGTTGTTATATGAGTTGTTGAAGGAAAATCCCAAATATGTGTGGATGTTGGAGATAGACGAGCTCGTGATGAAAGCCTGTAACAAACACTTGAAGTCCATCTGTGGGGATGTACTGGAGAGGAGGAAGGGACCTAACTTTGAGGTAGAATTTAATATTGTATGTTAGAATAGTTAAAATAAATAATTACGAGTATTACTGTTCCTGCCGACATAGTGTAATGTATTATTATATAGATAGTATTAAAGATATTGTGATGTCATATAAATATTAATTTGTATAAATATATTCCAATAGAGAATAGGAATTCAAGTGTTGGTTTCATTTTTTGTTTGTAAAAATGTTGTTTAAAATATTATATGATAAATAAGTTAGTGTTGATAGAAAATATAGTTTGTTGATGGTGAAATATTGACGAAAATTCAAAGATTCTATTAAAAAACGTCGTTAAACACGAATGTGTTCGAAAAATAAAATTATTTTCAAAATTTTATTATTTTGAATATAGAATTATTTTCAACATTTTCATGAATTTTATTCTTACTCTATACTTTTCGTAAACTATTTTTTCTGTGTTGTTGTTCAGTACCATTATAATGTAGACAGACTGCCTAAGTGCAAGGCTAAATGCGTTACGGGAATGAATGGCACTA
The DNA here is from genome assembly GCA_033558755.1 of Philaethria dido. Classification (NCBI taxonomy): domain Eukaryota; kingdom Metazoa; phylum Arthropoda; class Insecta; order Lepidoptera; family Nymphalidae; genus Philaethria; species Philaethria dido. The sequence goes on from JAKGSA010000279.1 coordinate 50,827, forward strand.
TGGCAAAGTTGAATATTTTAGAAAATATAATAATTTTAAACGAACTCGAACCCGCGCCTCTTTGCAAACCGTTCAAGTGCTATGACCACTAAGCAAACCAACTCTTTAAAATATCAAAAATATAGTTAAAACATAAAGCTTTTTGCAAATCATTAAGGCTACAGTTGCTCTAGAAGAAACCCTGAAGCATCTTAAAGGAAACAGTGGCTTTCCGCTGAATTTTCGTGGACTATTTTTTGATAAAACTATTATTCTTTTACCAGATAATCGTAGAAGACTGCATGCTCACAATAAAGAAGTTCACAGAAGAGAACAAGAAGGTGGACTACGTGTTCGGCGACCTCACCGACATACCCATATCGGACGCGGCGTGTGGAGAGCTCTGGGAGTTCATGATTAACATACTGAAAGCCGCCTTCGATATATTGAAGCCTACTGGCAAGTTTATGACGCATGTAAGTTATTGTTTTTGAATGTTTGTATGTAGCTTATATGGTGGATGGAGGGTGGAGTGTTATTATATTAGATTGTCCCTGTCTATCTTGCTTTATGACTGACAATACTGACGTTTGTATGTAAGCACTTTCGCATTGTCAGTTGCATGATTCGAATCAACTCTTACAATAAAGAATTATATATGTTTAGTTTTTTTTTAAAAACAATCCTCAACAATAAAACATCTTCACGCTAATTCCATATAGCAGAGTAATCATAAGACCTAGTATGAAGACGCTACATTCGCCGCTTTTGTATTACCAGAGCGAAAAAATTAAAACAATTTAAATATAAATCATTCCCACAACTGGGAATCGAACCAACGACCAATAACGTTTATAGTCAGACATTGCCTCACTGCGCCATGATGGCCTCAGTTATATGTAGAAGGGATTTATGACTTAAAAAATATTAATGTTCAGGGAAACGGAGCAACATCACCCGAGTCACTAGAACTATATGAACAAGTTCTCAACAAAATGAAACCAGCAGTCACATTCAATAAGTGTAAAGCATTCGTCCCATCCTTCCTAGAAGACTGGATTTTCTACCAGATTGCCTTCAAACACCAAGAAACAGACCAAAATGAATAACAACCAAAGAATTGTAATGTTCCTCTTTTAGTTTTAAGTGTGGAAACACCTTTATTCACATGCTGATTAAATTCAGGTCTCGTATTCTATACTATATTTGTACACGTTTGTGTGAAAGTGGCCTTATATTTAATATTGTTATACAAAATTGTCTGTAGGTAATATTTTTTGATATTCAGATTAGTTTAGTTACTATATCTATATATTAATACGTGAAGCAAAAACTTTGTAACCCTTTTTACGAAAATTACACGGACGGAGTATGAAACTTGGCACACTTATAGTTTATATAGAGAAGGAGTGCACAATGATGATCTTTTTAAAATAATGCATACATTACTAATATTAAGTATGTCACATAGACATATACGTTGCTAGGCAGCGCGTTGTTAACGCGTTAACAAAGACACTAGTAATAAAAAATGTCATGAAATAAATTATAATTTTTTTTTAATAATGACCAAAAATTTGAAACATTTTCAATTTATTAAATGCGTATTTTAGATATAATAAGTAAATATATATAAGGCACTTTTACACAAATTGGTACAAATTCTATATTTGCATAGAAAAAGGTATAGTTAAATGGCTGTGAACAAAAGAGTAATATGAAAGAAAATAGTAACATTTTTGTTTTGTGAACTAACTCTTTAATAATTATACCAACAATAACTGACCAAAATTAATACATACATACATAGCTTCACGCTGTATCCCGCATCTAGCAGGGTAGGCAGAGGGAACCTAGTGTTAAGACACTCCGTTCCCAACTTTCCGCTAAATTGAGTTTATAAATTAATAATATATTTTAACAAAAAATACATATTACAAATTAAACTCTAGATTCTTTTTCTACATCAGATAACAATTTGCTAAATAATTTTTAAAATTATGCTAGAATTGCCCATTTTTTTTATTTTTTTTTTTTGAATACGAGGCCTTGTTTAATATTAGAATTGCAAATTTTAATCCAATTTACCATATAGGGAAGCACCTAGTGTTTAAATAGTCTGTTAAGTATATGAGTCACATTATTAAGTATTAATACACGGGTATTTTATATATATTATATTTGAGCTGCCATTTTATTGATAGACACTGGACATGAGACAATTGGACGAAAGTGAATTTACTTTTTTTCACGCTTCACGCTGTATCCCGCACATAGCAGAGTAGGTGTTGAGGCATTGCGTGGCGGAACTCAACGCCGCGCTTTGCCTTGTTACCAGAACGGGGAAATGAAATTACTAAATATTGTTTAATATTCACATTTTCTGGCGTGGGAATCGAACCCACAACCTGTCGCGTTTACAGTCACACGCGCTACAATAGGCCTGAATTAATAAGTCATATATAATATATACGATGAATTTCAAAATAATACTGGAAAATTGATTTTTATGTTTTTCGGAAATATATATTATTGTAAGTTTGATTCCCACTCAGTGTAATAATCATATTTAAATTATTTTCATTTCTATGCTCTGATAAGGCAAAGCGCGGCTTTCAGTTCCGTCACTAAATACCTAATGTCTGGAATTGGAACCGAAAGAGTAAAACAAACTGTTTTGGCTTTACGTTACTTATTGTCACTTTGTACCAATTGACTTACAAAGATGTAATTATAATATTAATGTATGGATTATCTTTACAATATCACTATAAAATGATTGTAATTAAAAGTATATATAATTCACGCTTAACTATTTAATATAATTTCTAGGGGTTTTTATTTGACGCAAATTCAAAATATTATTGTTCTAAGACAAGTTAGATTCTGATTTATATTTAAGTTTGACATATTACTGTTTGAACTATGGTTTGTGCTTGTTTTTTGTTTGACAAATAAAAATATTCCAATATGGCTTCTGTTTTCTTTTTACCTAACTTTATTAGTTCAATTGACGAACTGTCAGTTGATAATGGAAAATATTAAAATACAGTAAAACTTCTATTATCCGAGTTATTTATGGGTTCACTCGGAAACTCCAGGTAATTCGAATAATTACAACATTTTATTGCCTTGTTTCAAGAAAATGAATTTTATTAGCAGTTTTTGTTTTTATGAAAAGGACAAGGCAAATTCGCGTTCATACATATATGATTTACAATGACATTGATATTGACAAAAAATTATCTCATGTAATAATTTTATTATAATATAAACATTATGCAAAGTACAATAAATCGTTTAAAAAAAATAATTGCTCCCTTAAAACCCCGGTTAATCGAGGGTCTACTGTAAATAAAAAAGAAAAAAAGCTTTTTAAATACATTTTATTATCTTATTTATTTTACAAAATAATGGAAAATATGAAATTGTATATTACAAAATTAACATATCCGTGTTAAAGCCAGCTTAAGATGCTCTAGGACAGTCTTCACAGGCAAAATATTTCTTAACATTTAAAATTAGAGGCTGATGTACATAGATAATCATTTGGAACTTCGATTTTTATTTACTTTTTTAATATTTTACAAATATGGTACATATTTATTTACTATTAATTATATATAAGAGTACTAGAATATCCACAGAATCATTAAGTGAGTAGTCACAAATATGAACTCAAAGTCATTGTTGGAAATAAACAACACATTAAATGTATGCTATATTTTAATAAAACTGTCAAATCAGACGAAAATCAGTTATACCATAATGAAAATGCATGCAAATTAATTATTTCTAATTGCTAGGATAATGAACTATTGGATTAGATCATAGAAATTGATATAAAATGTAAAAAAATACAGAAATATATGTACATAGCCCCTAATTTTATATATAATGTATAATATTATCAACAGTTTATCCATATATATAAGCTTAACATACAATCTATTTATATATACATTTATTCAGCCTGCCTCAATCTTGCAAGTCTTTGTGTAAGCTCATCTTGCTCTTGTGACACCACAGTGGCCGTGCCCACTGAGGTGCTTGGTACTCCAGATGGTAGCTCCATGTTTAATTCCAAACTGAAATTTAAAAAACGTTTATATATTAACAAAGCTAATCTATAATTAGGATTTAGATGTGTAATATATTAAAATGGAGATTAGAGTAACAAATTAAGCACAACCTATTCGAAAGTAAACAAATAAAATGTCTCTTTTCATTTACCAATTTATATAGGCATAGAAGAAAGGAAAAACAAAAAAAATTAAAGAAGGATGTTCCTAGTTCTACCATATTGTCTTTGTCCTAACATTGTACACTGGTACATTCATTTTTATGATTACATATCTTACACATTATATATAAGTATGCATATATGCAGATTAAGCCCAGTGTTATGTTACTACATTCCCTACTTGCTGGGTAATTAAAAGACTACAGACTTATTGTTATAATATGCCGAAATTACACAAAATCTATACAAATAGTAGCCTATGTATTATTCCGATTAATAACCTACATTACTTTAAAATTTCATTTAGATACATTGATCACTTTTTGCGTGAAATAGTAAAAAAAGACACATTCATCCTCAAATTTTCACATATATAATATTATTGGGATATTACATAATATATGGTAGAACTCACTGACATACTTTGCCTAATCAATGGTGGAAATGAAACTATATATCTAAAACTTGCACTACTGAGTGACTGGCAACACTGCACAGCTTCACTACTGAGGCTAGGAATAACAGTGCCAGAAATTTATTTTATTCCTTAAAGAACATAGAACAGCAATAACAGAACACTTCTCAAAATTCCTGTGGGTATGAAAATGAGACTACATTCTTTAATACATAGTCTAGGCAAACAGAGTTGAGGACTATAGTTTATATTTAAAAAATAACCATTTAATACCATCATGTCCAAAGAAACAAATATTATCTTATATTTGTTAGTTTGACAGCTTAATCTAATGTATATATCAATATATATACACAAAACCCTGATTAGTATAAATTTTATAAAAATAACATACCCAGCTTCGTCAGCAACTTGTTGTAACAGATTATCAACATCTCCCTGCGGCACTGCAGTCGTAGTTGTTTGAGACATTGTGTTCTCCATGTATGATGATTGTACATCCAAATCTTCAAACTGACTCTCAAATTTGTCCATTAAATTAGATATCTTCTCGAGATTCATTGATTTCATTGCAGCATCCATTGCTTTTACAACACCAGCCATTGAATTTGTGACCTTAAATTTAAAAAACATGATATATATCATTTGAAATAAAAATAATAGTTTTGAAATATAAAAATATATTAGTATTATTTTTACCTTTCTAGTTGTGAGAGCAGTTTGCACTCTGCTTGAAACAGCATCAACTCTTGCAGACATTCGTAAATAGTTTATAGCTTGATTCTTTTGTCTAATGGCATTTTCTGCATGTATTCTAGCAACTTCCATATTACCTTTCTGTATAGCTTTCTTTGCCTTTTCTTTTTCTAATTTCTCTTCTTTTTCACATTTTTTTGAATTTCGCTCTAACTCTTTTACAGCAAATTTTAAATTAAATAGATGCTCTGGTTATATGAATTAAGGAATTAAAGTACTTTCAACTAAACTTTTGAAACACTTATAAAATAAAAGACTTAAAGCCATTATTAACATTTCATAAAGATAATTTTAGATTCTCAATCGTAAATGAATTTTACATACTTACAATTTCTGTTTCACCATAGTAGATCAATTGGATTACTGAGCACATTCAAAAGTACAAAATAACTAATAAACAAGCGACAAAAATATCAAGAAAGAAAATAAACAAGAACATTATAGAGGCAATAACTTTCTTATACTTATTACTTACTATTTTTCTCCACAAAGAATAATAAAAAAATATTGTAAAGGATACTTTCCATAGCGGATGATGACATTTCGTTCCCCAGTTTGACGGTTTTATAAAACTTTTTACAATGAAAGACAGGCTTAAGCCTTAATTTAATTAAACTTTCTAGTAAGTTTGAGTGCGCGAAATAAATATTCACTCAGATGAGTCACAACTCTCGATAAATGATGCAAAATTCCCAACAACAAATGATTTCTGTCATTTTGACTCATTTTAAGTAATCGTATGTCAAATGGTATAAATTTTGGGAAACTATTTTATTAATATAACTTTCTACGACATTATATAAAAAATCAAATATGAATTAGGTGTTAAAACATTAAAATTTAAATAAATATTTTAAAAAAGATACACAACAAGAGATATATTGTTTTATATATAGAGATATTTTTTATTTAGGGTATGTATCCAAACGCAGCTTGTCTATGGTTTAAATATTTTATGTTGGTACAGCGCTCGAAACAATGATGCTGTCAAAATTAAAAAATATACAAGAAAAGTCATTGAAGTCGGATTTTGGATTTGGAAGGGAGAGATCGGAGTTGTGTCGAATAATCTGAAATAATTTCGGAAATCTTTATAGTTATTAATTTATTAAGAGTTATTTTTAAATTTTAGTGTTATTTTTCGATAAGGTATACTAATATTTTTCGAGTTCGGTTCTATTTATGAGTAACTTAAAATTAGTTGTATAAAATCAGTAAAGGACGTTCGTTGGGCGTAGAAAGAAAATGGCGTGTGCTACACTTAAAAGAAATTTGGATTGGGATGGCATGGCACAGATGCCTTCTAAGAGACGGAGATGTGCCCCAATCACTCCAAGCACAAGCACAAGTCCAGGTTTAAAAGTGACTGAAACCAAAAGTTGTGTATTTGGGGAGACCGTTACTGCGCCTGCAAAAATGACCCCAGGTTTGTTTATTTTTGTATGTACCCCAAATCGTTCACTTAAAAATCAATATTATACACATAAATTGCCGAAATTCAATGATTATAATATAATAGTATATGTAATTATTAGTCAGCTGTAATATTTATCGCCATTGTTTTTTGATATCGTGAATATTATTTTTATCGTGGAAGAGAGAGACAGGTGATGCGTGATGACCGTTGGGCGTTTTGCTTTGTTGTTTTTTCTATTTTCAACAAAAACTTTAAATGACAAAGACAGAATAAAGTGCATATTGAGCTGTTCATTGTGTGTTTAAGCAAGCATGTACGAGATGGGGTATTTTTTGTAGTGCAATAAACTTGTACCTGGTTTCGTTGTGCCCCGAACGCTGTTGCAACAATACATCGAAATGCCTGCCATAAGCAATAATAAAACTGTGTTTGCAGTAAATTGAAACTTTTCTCAATACATTTAACGCGACTCTAAGCATTTTTCGTCATAAATAATTCAAACATTACTTTTTACACAAAGTTTTGCACAACAGCTTGAAATTTTGTTTTGCATTGTAGTTCATGGAGTAATGATGACATGAAATTTGATCTATAAATATTAGATATCAATGACTATACTAATTTTTGAAAATTATTAATATGATTTTATTTTAAACGCCTGTCGTGGCGCAGAGGCACAAGCGTGCGACTGTAAACGCGACAGGTTGTGGGTTCGATTCCCACTCCAGGAAATGTTAGTCTTTTCATTTCCTGGGCTTGGTAACAAGGCAAAGTGCGGCGTTGAGTTCCGCCACTCAGCACGCAATGCCTCAATTCGGCGGAAAGTGGGGAACAGAATTGTTTTAAGAGAACAGAGTGTCTTAACACTAGGTTCTCAGGTTTCCTCTGCCTACCCTGCTATATGCGGGATATACTGTGAAATTAAAAAATATATATATTTTAATTTGATTTGATTGACTATTTGTCAAATAAAATAATGAATAATATGTGCATTTTACTAGAAAAAAAAAATATAATATAAATAAATATCTTGAAAAAGAAATTGAGTTAAAATTGTTAATTAGTTTCACATTTCTATATATAAAAAGTTTTTAATATATTCAATGGTTGCATGGTGTTTTATAGAAATACTATAAATTATAGGAATAATTCTTGTCATGTGAATTTTTTTTATTTTATACTATACACATAGATAATTTACTAAAATAATAGTACATATATAGATAATAAATAATTATGATAAACATGTTTTTATTAAACATTTGTCTGTATTTTTTTTTCTGATTTCATTTTAAAATTATTAAAATGAATTATAAGGAATATTTCTTGTTTCTATTGGGTGAATTAAATATAGATATTTTCTGTGTACATATTTTTTGAAAGTGCTACTAAGATGCAATTTAGCATGACAAAGCTTTTCAAATGATACTAATATTTTTGTTATCACACATTTTAATTACATAATTTAGGCATATGTTCTATAAACTCTTAGTTTTAAGATAAATCTATCTATTTTTCTATGTACCTATATATAGCGTGCGACTGTAAGCGCGACAGGTTGTGGGTTCGATTCCCACTCCAGGAAATGTAAAATTTAATATTTTTCATTTCTTGGGTTTGGTAATAAGGCAAAGCGCGGCGTTGAGTTCCGCCACTCAACACGAAATGCCTCAATTCGGAATTCGTTGAAAGAGAATGGAGTGTCTTAACACTAGGTTCTCTGGTTCCCTCTGCCTACCCTGCTATATGCGTGATACCGCGTGAAGTTAAAAAAAAAAGAAAAAAAATTGTAAAATAAAGTCTATCAGAATAATAGACGTAATTAAATTAAATATATTGAAATAAGAACAGTATTTCTTATACATATCAATCACAAACCAAAAATATATTAAATTAAATACTTATTTGCATATTCTTCATATTTATCTCTTTTATAAATAAACAGCTATTAACCATAGTGATACGTCATTAGACAACTCTGTTATGAATTTAGGAGGAATGAATAATGCATATTTTGAATATAACAACTAAAATAATATAACTATAAATTATTTGCAACCTTCTTGTTTTACATTTCCTAACTATTTTGACCTTAAACTTTTAACAAATCTATTTCACAGATTAAAAATATTGAAGTTTTATTGATTTTGATACTGCAGGTCAACTTAATAAATATAAGACAGGGTTTCTCAACCTTTTTTTGTTAAAGCTATAAATGATATTTTTATGCCCCAAGGAATCCCTATTTCAGTTTGTTTATTCTTTGGGTTGTGAATTTTTGTAAATTATATACAGTCACATTGTTGACGTAAGATTATTTTTGAATAATTAATTTTAGCTCATTTTTTTTATTTCTAAAATGCAAACATTTACCTCGCTTGATATCTCTTGCCCCCATTGCAGCCCCTTTTTTGATATCTTTATATAGGGCTATGTGTGATGTTACAAAAAGATTTTTGTACTTTAATTACAGAGCGCATGATACAAGAGATATACGATCAGATAAAGCGGCTCCAACGTCGTCGTCAGTTGCGATTGGCCTCTGGAGTGGCGGCCTCGTGCTCGTCCTCCAGCGGCAGCGAGGGTGACACCTCGCCCTCACAGCGCTCCACACATTCAAGGAAGAAGGTGCAACACCGGGCTTTGTTCACTTTTAAACAGGTATGATTTTTTTTACATTTTTAATGAAATTACATTAAAAGAAATAAGGTGTATTTTGTACTTTATGGCCACAGGATTATTGTAGTGTTTAAAATGTTGGGTCTTAAAAAAATTATTCTTGCATATAAAAATATATGCGATTTTGATCTGGTTAAAATGGTTTTATTTAAAATATGTTAAAATTTCTGAAATCAATGAGGCATATTTTATTTTTTCTATCTTTCTATAATACTGCGAAACTACGTTGCGCTTCGTCTTATCAGAGCGGGGAAATTAAATCGTCTAAATAAAACATTCCTTCGTAGTTTGAACCCCAAACATTTCGAGAACATTGAAACAATGTCCCACTGCACCACAGTAGTATTTTATTCTATATCTCATATTTGATTTATTATGTAACTAAATTACATCTGTATATTCACGATAATATAACAAAACGTATATTATAAAATATTTAAATTTATAATATATGTATATTTCAAAACCTTTTTTAGTAAAAATATTTCAAAATAAGATGCAAAATATTTATTTTCTGTTACAACTTTTATCAAACACATACATACATACATTCATAGCTTCACGCTGTATCCCGCATATAGTAGGGTAGGCAGAGGTAACCTAGTGTGAAGACACTCCGTTCCCCACTTTCCGCCGAATTGAGGCATTGCGTGTTGAGTGGCGGAACTCAACGCCGCGCTTTGCCTCGTTACCAAACAGGAAATGACAAAATTCCATTTCCTGGAGTGGGAATCGAACCCACAACCTGTCGCGTTTACTCTGCGCCACGACAGACATGCAACTTTTATTGAAAATACCTATATAAACCATATATTATTAGAATTTTAATTAAATAAATTATTTACTAAAACAGTTTTTGCATACATACTTTTTTAATTTTATAAAAGGTAACATTTAAGAATAGCATATTGCAGATATTACCTCATCTTACTGCAATTGATATACTGCCAAATGTTTTCTATGCGGTCAACAAATGTTACTTTTCTACTTTAACTATGAATTATATTATCTCTTTTAAATAAATTTTTTTGCACAATTATTTCTAGTAACTAGTTGACTTTAATTTTTTTTAATAATTCTTTTGTTGATATAATTTGAGACTTGTAGTGTAGTGGGATAGTTTCACTGTAAACATGGTTAGGTGTAGGTTCAATTCCCACTCAGGAATATAATTATATTAAAATTCTATTCACTCTAATACCCATATATTGTATGTATGTTCATATGCTGTAACAAATTTGATTTAAATTTTTTAATAACATGTCTAACTTATTAAGAAAATAATAAATATAAAAAAAAAGAAAACTGACTAAATAAAATGCACTGATATACATATAATATATGGGCAAAAAGAGTCGAACAGGATAAAGTATGGAGTTCCTTTTTTTTATTCAAATTATGAATAATTTTTTTTGTAGCACAATTATTCCCAATAAGTAGTTAATTTTAATTTTTCTTTCATAATTCTATTGTCTTCATCTGATCAAGATTTGAATCTTTAAATAATAATAATTAATATTTTAAATCTATATTATTTTCCTCCAATCAGTGCAATTATTGCTTTGTTTATATCAAGGTCAAAATGAAGTGATTTTGAATAACAAACAAGGTTATATGCTATGAATTAGTTTTAATGTAATTCGAACTATGTTTAGGTCAATAATTATAATTATTTTATTTAAAAAAAATATATACTTTAAAGTGACTTAATATTTAGTTCATTTTAAGATAAATATGAAATTATAAAAATTAAATATAATATATTCAGTGTAAAAAATTATTTGATTTAATTGCTTGAGCCACTTCTTGCCATCCTATTTTTTTTTTATTTATACACTTGTTTTTAACTTCACGCTGTATCTCGCATATAGCGGGGTAGGCACAGGGAACCAGAGAACCTAGTGTCAAGACACTCTATTTATACACACATCCAGATAATATGGAAATTATTTTTTTTTATTCCATAAATCAAATATTCTGTCCAGCAAAGACCAAAATATCAAAAAAAAATTTTTAAATGTGTCAGTTATTAGGTTTCTTTAACGAAATTTGTAAAAAAATATGTCATAATATTATTTTAAGTAAAGTATAATTGTAAGAGTGCCACTATTGATATGTACTTACCCATAACATTGCATGCGTAATCAACATAGTTATGATGGCCGACATTTATTAGATTGTGATTTACTAATTATTATTTAATTCGAAAATATATAAGTATTAACCGATTATTATAATTTTTATTGTTTAATTACAAAAACGAGTGAAATGAATTAGTTATATATCCAATATTAATGATAATAATGCAATTATATCGATGTTACAAGGTTACAAACCTTTGGTAAAATGAATATAAAAAATATTTTTATTATTTCGTTTTGTTAATGTAAAACGCAGTATTGGATTACACTGCTCAGTTCGCTGTGTATTTAAAACGGCGGTAAATAGACAAGGGAGTGTTTTACGAGTATCTATTTTTTTATCTATTCGATAACAACAACCGCATTAAACAAACCAAACACTGGATTTGACTCTTGGAAGGACTCGACTCTACAAAAACTAAAATAGAGTAAACTACTTTATGTGTAACGAATTATACTCGAAAAACAATATCAAAAGAAAATAATAGAATTTAACAAAAGTAGACGTTCCGTCACTCAGAACGCAATGCCTCAATTCGGCTAAAAGTTGGGAATGGAGATGTTAAGAGAACAGTGTGGCTTAACATTAGGTTCTCGAGTTCCCTCTGCCTACCCCGCTAGGTTTGGGACACTTCGTGAAGCTAAATAAATAAATCAATGATGTAATTTATAATAATAAATTTAAGAACTTAAATTTCCCCGTTGACGCGTTGCTTAGCAACGTAAATGTCACTTTATTTAAGTCAAATCGAGTAAAATTACGCGAATTGACGAGCAGCAAGCTCCTTCGCGTAATTTTCGGAAAAAGTGGTACAAAGTTTTTGGATCACGTATTAATATATAGATAACGTGTGTATGTGCTAGGTGCGTATGATCTGCGAGCGTCTGCTGCGCGACCAGGAGGCGGCGTTGCGCGCCGAGTACGAGGTGGCGCTCAACAACAAGCTCGCCGAGCAGTACGAGGCCTTCGTGCGCTTTAACATCGACCAGGTATGGGACAGTACACACATGCTTATACCACTTGCCCACATATTAATATTGTTGCAAGTGGAAACGTCAACTTTCAGAAGTTTTATTTTTCTTATACGAACATGGTAGAATATGAGCGTACCTTTAATACGCCACTTACTGATATTGTTCAAGTAAAATACTATTTTATGTTTTTTTTTTTGTGCACTTAACGAAAAATATGATTTTTGAAAAAGAGATTGTTAATAGGGATAGGCGACGTATACAAACACAAAATACATACATACAGAAACAGATACTACTCGCTCTTCATATATCTTTCATTATATTCAGGGATAGTAATAAAATCGAATTTATAAATACATAGTATAATTTAACTTTTGCATAGAAGATTCACAGTTTTGTATAACTGATAATATAAAAATATTTAAGATAAACGTTTTATATATTGAGTTAAATGCTAAATTTAAATATATGGAATTAATTTGTATATGTTTGTTGCAGGTGCAGCGCCGGCCGCCGCCCACCACGTGCATGCAGCTCGGCATGGATGCTGAGCACCACATGCATCAGGATCTCATGCCTAGTTGTTAGTATTTACAATAATGTCATTTTATTTATATTTTTAAGTTGTTAATGCCCTTAGGATGGGAAAATCGTTTTTAGGAAAACATATAGAACATATTTATTTTTTTTATTACTATTTAAAATTTAAAATCCTATATATTTTTTTGCGTGTGGAATAGGCAGGGAGAACTTAGTTAAAGACAATCCATTCTATTCTTTTCACCCGAATTTAAGACATTGCGTGTTGTATGATGGTATTCAATACTGCTATTTGGCTTACTAGAGGAAAAGAAAGTTACTAAATTATAATCATTTCTTCTACTGGGAATTGAACCCATAATCATCGTGTTCAGAGAGATGGTATCCTTTTTTTTTGTGAGAAAATCCGTCACGGATACCGGCCCGATCGGGGACCCGGGACGGGTTATGTAGGACTTCGAGACAGATGCTATCCTACTGCGCAATGATGGCGATGATATTATTTTTAAGTATATAACATATATGTTATTTTCATTTCAGATCTGTCCTAATAACAACAGTTTGGTTTCCATCAGGCAACAATATCAAGACAAACATATTTTGGTATATGTGATTATATGCGGGAAATATAGAGTATCCTTATGATCTATACATTATGATTTTTGTGGAACTTTTCTGTGACGTGCCCTTGTTTAGCTATTTAATAAATATGCAACAGTGTTACTTCTGTCTGTTGTAAATATTATGTTTGTAATTTTTATGAAAATAACATATAATTAAAGATATAACAGTTTTGGTTCTGGATTTAAATGATTTATGTTATACTGTGCATTTGCATTGAAATCATTGTTTTAGGTGTTAAAACAGTCGATGCAAACAGACATACAGTCTTATGTACAGATATAAAAAAAAGTAACTCTTTTATTTGAATTGAACCAACATGTATGCTTAAACTTATTGTTTTTTTTTTGTAAACTATTTTGGTTGTAGAAAAAGTACTAGATCTCTTTAAAATGCAATCTAATCTTTTTTTTTATTGACTTATCTCTTGTATGTTCTTAATTTGACATGACACTTGACGAGGTTTACTCACTCAGTTGACACTTCCGAAAGACATAACTAAAGAAATTAATATAAATATATAATCTGTTATTGTGTAACTTTCGCTTTTTTTATCATGTAACCTCTTTTGTGTGTTTTCCATACAATGTGACGTTGCCAAAGTGATTTGTGCATGGGCATATTCCAAGCGCCTTAATTAAAGAACTAAACTGAAATGGACATACATATTTGTGTTTGTTTATATTTAATATTTTCTATTACAACTATGAATTTGAGGATTGTGATTTGTATTTTTTTTGTTGTTGTTTTAACCGCACAGAAAAGTTCCACAGGACCTTCATGCCACATAAACATTAGCTTATAATGCTTAGATAAGATTTGCTGCATAATTGTGTTCATAGACTGATGGCATGAGAAACTATTGAATTACTCAATCTACACCTGAGTCGGTCTCGTATTTACGACTTACGCTCTCGCTAGCGACTGACGTACCGACGTGAACGGGGATGCTGGTCTTACGCAAATGAGAATATGTTTTTTTTTTTCTGAAACGACAAATAGATAGATTTAGTATATCTAATAACACAAATTCACACCGAGTGCCTGTTAAGAATCATTCTCATGTGTTGATTGCGAATTAGTTAGCCATAATTTTGATTTGTTTAATTATTTTTTAATTTACTATTTAGTGTTGTCGAAATATTATAGTTGTAGTATATAAATTTTCTTTTTTTTTTATGTCTAGTTTCTTTAGTAAGATATTAGACGAAATGGCCGTTAGTATCAGATCATTTGATATTTATTCCAAAATTTAAAAAAAAATGAATTGCTATAGTATTACATAACTAAAGTTACTCTCTGATACATATGGCTTATTTAGATAATTACATTTAATCTTTTTAAGTTATTTTATTTTCTCACTCAAATATTTTTAGCATTGACAATTGAGTGGAAGTTTTAAGTAACATTGGGCTTACGTTTTGTATACATTTAGTTGTTTTTTTTTATTGAATACAAACAGGATATGATTTGTTACCAAGCATTATTCAATAAAATAAATTAGGATAGGTCTTTTTTAAATTGTATTATCAGCTCATTATTAGTAGGTTATTGGCGTTTAAGAACTGAAAATAAATTAGCTAAACACCACTACAATTGATTTTTAATTAAACCCTGCATTTATATTATAAGAAATCTTACAGAAGATTAATGTATATGGACTCGCACAAACAGTGTTCTACGCCTGTGGAATTATTTTTGGTAACTAATATAAATATATAAGTCAAATGTATCAGAATTTAGGATACCGATATTAGCTCTTGTTGATTGGATACGTATTTATTGGAGTATTTGATTTTTCTACGCATGGAAAATCTAGTAAGATACTTAAGCTAAGGATTAAAATAAAGATATTACAAATATAAATGTTTTTTATTTAAACTACCCTAAGAATGTAATTTTATAGTGAGCGTCAATCATATAAATATCTTTACGATATGATAGTTGCTCTGCAGCAAAACTGTTTCTGAATACCTACTAGGTAAATGCTTAAAATTAGGATTATATTGTAAATATTTCAATATATTTTTATATTATGAAATATATAATAGCTAAACGATATATTATATATTCGAATAAGTTTTAGTATAATAGCATTCTGATATATTTTAAAATATAAATAATAAAACGGACAATTACATCAATTTATTTAGTGTTCCCCTGTACGAGTATGTTATATAATAAGTAAAATAATTAAATTGTGTGGATTTTTATAAAAAAAATATCTACCTAATTCATAAAACGTAGTGGTGGATGAAAAAAAATATATAAAACCTAAAAAATACATGGGCATATTTCTTAACCATAGACAAATATTGAAGATGTCAAGAGCATCCCTGAATATTGATCACTAATCATTAGCAGCGTACATCCCTATCTTTATTTGACATTTACATTGTCATCAAATCAAGTTGTATATATTTCTGAATTTTTTAATATTTTATTATAAAAAGCAGAATTTAAGCCTCAGCATGAGCTTCGATACGCCCGCAAACAATGTGAATAACAAACCTGAACGGCGGTATTACGATCGCTCAAAAACAGACGACCTTAACATTTCTCGTACTGACATGAATATGTTGATAATGAATTATTTAGTAACTGGTGAGTTCCTCTTATTTACAGAGTCTTTAATTTTACATCTATATCTCTTTTTAAAGATTAAGATTAAGTAGATAAACCAAAACTTCAACAACATTTGTTTATTTAAATAAAAAAAGATTTTAGAACAAAGACTTCGAAACAATGTGTGTAGTGAAGCAGTAATTTTTTTTCAATAACATTTTTAATACATGTTTGGAATTCAAATATGTACAATGTACATTTTACATCCCACTGAAAAAAGAATTAAAACAATTATAATTAGACATAACTTATTATTTCCTTACTTGTCTATAGTTATTATTTGTGTCATAGCTTAAGGCAAAATGTTTTAATCCATTTTAGAGGGTTTCAAAGAGGCAGCTCTTAAATTTCAACAAGAAGCAGGCTTACAGGAACCAGCACTATGCAGTTCTTTGGATGAGCGCATTATGATAAGAGAGGCTGTTCAAGGAGGACGAATCCCTGAGGCCATATCCATGGTCAATGCTTTACATCCAGAATTATTAGATAATGACAGATATCTATATTTCCATTTACAAGTAAGTTTAAGCCTCTATTTATTAATTTAATAATATCACTATTGTAAAATCATTGTATTGATGTGTGGTTAACTCCTATGTTACCAGTGAATAAAATAGTATTTGAAATTATTGAAGTGTAAAATATTTGCATTAATAAATACATTTTTGGAAAACTTGAGATCTCAAACACAAACTACAACTAGTCTATGGTCTGAGACTGTGTTATAATTATGCCAAAAATCTTATTATTAAAATGCACATAAAGTTTGATAAGGCCTTTGAAATTAGTTGCTGGTTAAGAACAATATTAAAGACAGGAAGGGTTTGGTTTTAGGCCCGGTGTGTTCATATATTCATAGAGAATTTAAATATATTTTCAATACAGTGTGTAAATTACAAATTTAAGATAGAATTATCATTTTCTTTTAGCAACTACAATTATTGGAGCTAATCCGAGCAGGTAGAGCAGAGGAAGCATTAGCATTTGCAAGTGCAACACTTGCCGAGGCCGGAGCTAATGACCGCAATGCCCTCACAGAACTAGAGAGATCGCTAGCTCTTCTTGCCTTTCCTGACCCCCACTCCTCACCTTTTGCTGACTTATTGCTGCCTTCACATAGTCAAAAGGTATATATTATAGCAAGTAATATTTATATATAAGTGTCTAACTGTAAATAATAACAATAGTTTATTTACTAAACTATGAATGCCTCAATTCGGCAGAAAGTGGGGAACGGAGTGTCTTAACACTAGGTTCCCTCTTCCTACCCTGCTATATGCGGGATACAGCGTGAAGCTATGTATGTATGTATGAATGCTCTCTAGATTTAAATGATAATTTTAAAATATGTATATAAAAACATTTTGTGATTGTGTGTTTTTATTTTTAAATCATTCATATTGTACTACAATTGTAATACCATTTTCTTTTGTTTTTATGATATATTATTGTTTGTAACCCAAATATAAAAGCAGCACATTGGTATAATATATAATGAAATTTAAATATGTAGGTTGTGGCCTAATTTTCTACTAGGAGGAATAGATTTTATTATATTTATTCATTTTGGTATAATAATTTGGGGAATTTTATATACTCATTGTATTCAAATATAGTAGAAAGATGAAAATCTTATCTATTTATATTAAAGTCTAATATTTAAATGTTTAATTACAGATAGCAAGTGAACTCAACGCAGCAATATTAAAAATGGAAAATCAAGAATACACCAACCCTAAACTATGCAGCCTTTTACGAATGATCCTCTGGTCTCAAAACGAGCTTGACAAACACAATGTTAAATATCCAAAGATGACGGACCTCGCCAATGCCACCATAGAACAGCCTAAATGAAATATATATTGGAAGAAGAGCCATATGTTTAGACGTGACTGATCTAATTGACATTACAAAACATTCTTTTTGTGGAATTTCATAGTTCTCGGTAGAAATATTTGACAAGTTTGGGTTATATGCAATAAATACACTTATAGATAGTTATATATTACAAAAAGTTCATACTAATAGTCAAATTATATAAAAGTATATATAACTTTGCATATAAATTAAAGCCATACCAATAGTCCTGTATAGAATTACTTTATGAAGAAATTTGTATGATAGTTCAAATTTGAACTCATTTTTGAACTTGTCTATTGAACTTCAAAATTTATATTTTCCAAATATTTATGTTTTGATAATTTTAGATTTTATATTAACTGTTTAAAAAATTGAAATTTTGTATTGGTATACAAACACACAAAAAAACAGTACTGTTATGGTTAACAGTACTGTTATTTTAACATTTCCACAAAATTATGCACATTTTTTAAATATATATGTATAATTTTTAAAATGTGATTAATTAATTGATTTTTAATATTATTAATAAAAGGAAAACCTATAACCTAACCCTATAAAGCCTATAGCCTATACCCTAATAATATTATTAATAAAAAAAATATTCTACTCATATATAATTTGACTGTTATGTTACCAGAGGCTAGTTAATAAGGCCATATTCCTTATATGGACCTTATTATCACAATTAAATACATTTTACAATAGAATAATAGTTTGCTAGTGTAGAGTACTTCAACAGGTCTTACAAATAAAATAGATTTGCATATAATCCCATATTAGAAATTTAGTTTACAGTGTTATTTCCTAAAAAGGTGATTTTTTAGTACAATTTAAAAACCCTAGATTTTAT
The DNA here is from genome assembly GCA_033558755.1 of Philaethria dido. Classification (NCBI taxonomy): domain Eukaryota; kingdom Metazoa; phylum Arthropoda; class Insecta; order Lepidoptera; family Nymphalidae; genus Philaethria; species Philaethria dido. The sequence continues at coordinate 69,931 of JAKGSA010000279.1, forward strand.
TAGTAATAGTACTGGTAATCTCTTTAAATGAATATGTTTTAGTTGTGTCAAATATGTAATATTATATATTAGTAGCTATATTAAAAACATAAAATTACCTCAACATTCAAAAATTAAAGAAATGTGAAAATAAACAATTTAATAATTAAAATTATTTTATTGTTTAAATAAGTTTTAACCAATCTTGTCTGTTTAATTTATTTGTATGGAATAATAGAGATCAGTTGTAAACTTCACATTACCAAAAGATCTAAATTTTATTTAGAGGTTAAATAAAGTATTTTTAAGGATTTTTTATGTAATGTTTAGAAATAAATGTAACATATGTAAGGAAATACAACTTTTTTATTGCGTTAACATTTAACATTGTTTGGAATTATTCATTTCATCCATGCACATATTTTCTGTAATATAAAAGAAGTAGCAAAAATAATTGATTTAAAAGTTATAAAAGAATATTTTTACACAATAAATTATTTTAAAAGCTGCACTTGGACATGTTAATTAGTATTTGATTTAAAACATTAAAACATTCAATTATACCCATTTCAGTTCTGTTCATTAATTATGTATCAGTTTCAATGAGCCAGTTGAGCACAAATCACTTTGCCAATGTCACATTGACTATGAATAATACTAATCTAACTTTAGTAATGTATATGTCACTTTGTATAAACATGGATGTCAAACCATGGTAGTGTGCGTAACATTTATTTTATTAATTTTATATATTTTTTATGCATTATTTAAAAAAATATTAGCATTCTGCACTCCTTCTCTATATAAACTATAAGTGTGCCAAGTTTCTTGCTCCTCTGTCTGCGTAATTTTCGTAAAAAGGGATCCAAAGTTTTTGCTTCACATATTTACATATTTATTTACTAATTAACATTCCTGAGTGTCACCGTAATTTACATATATCCTTGCACAGAATTAATTGAACATTATTATCATGCCCATAATATAAATACAAATCAGTCAACTTTTAAACAATAGATATTTATTTTCATTTTTATTATTGAGTACTCAAATTTGCCTAAGGTGTATTATTTGTCACCAACCAAGTACATAGTCTAATGCTTTAGAAATGAGGCCGCTAGATCTTTGAGGTACTGGAGCTGAGGGGATTGGTGTTGGACATAGAGATCTTGCTGTTGATTGTCTGTAAAGAATTTTCATAAATTTATTTATTATTATAAAAATTACAATAATTTATTTTTATTACATGATTTTTATATAATACAATTCTAGATTTCAAGTGATTTTTAATTCTTTATCCTTGGTATGACATCCATCCTTACTAATATTATAAATGGGATAGTATTTGTTTGTTCTTCTTTCATATTGCAATTAAGCAATTTTCTTGTGATATTTTGAGTTAAATTAGGTGACTGGGGAGTGACATAACCTACTTTATACAATGATGAAAAATCTCATACAAACATCTGCAATGCCACAGTAACAGCTACAATTTTCTATTGAATATCTGATATTGCAATATTATATATAATATATCTACTTATTATCAAATAAATTACCTTTTCTCTAATGTCCCTCCAGGACTTGAAAGAGGCATGCGGGGTGGTTCCTTACACTCAACCACACCAATCATGACTCCAGGAAGTACAAGTCTTCCATTGAGTGACATTGCTCTCTCTTTTTCACCTCTTGTTGCATATCTTATGTGTGCCCAGTTCCCTTGTGTAGGATACTGTTTGTCTGAAATAAAATATTCACCCTTTAAAATAATAATAATTATATTGGTACTTAGAACTAAGACAACACTAATCCTTAAGGATGTAGCCCCATATAGATTTAATGGTTTAAATTTCTAGTTTATATTTTATTATATTTAATTTTCTTATCATTGTTATAATCAGAAATTACTTATTTATTTCATGTATTTCTGTATTTGTTTTTTTATTATATAACCACCTGCTTACCAAGTATAGCTCCACAACTGCTAAATCTTGCTAAAACAGTATTTGCAGCATTAGGTGGGAATCCAAATACAGTGACCCAATATTGTTCCTGTCCCTGACAGCCATCTTGCCACTGATTAACTAAAGAATGATTATTTACTGATACATTGTTTACATATGAATTGTGCATCATGGAATTGTTATTTCCATATCCTAAGAAACTATTTTCTTGAAAAAGGGATTTGTCCACCGAAGGCTCATTGCTTTTAATTGTATCAAACAGATCTTCTATAGGAGGGCCATTTGTTTTACTAGTGTAGGATATGTTGGGAGAATTTGGCATATTACTAAATAGGTTCTGCTGTTGCTGATTATAAAGTACTTGTTGATGCATAGGTGCATTTTGACGATATAATTTGTGGTCAGGTGTAGACGTTTGAGTGGGACTCGTTGGTGAACCTGTAAAAGAAAAATGTAATTACAATGATATAAACAGGATATGTTTTGATGTTTCTAGAGAAATGAGACACTCACCGAAAGCCAGACTGCGACCTTTTGTAGGCGATAAACTATTAGGACGAGGAGACAAAGTAGATAAAGTCGGTGGATTTATTTCTCCTAATAAAAAAGGTGGTAAATATCCCACATTTGGACTTCCTGAAGGAGAGTGAGTTGGACTGCCTAAAGTCATAGGTTCCATATTAAAAATGCACACTAAACTTAAAGAGGTAAAAATTAATTATTTATTTTCTAGCCTTATAAAGCTTAAAACTTAAACTCGTTTACCGGACCAACGATATTTGACAAATTGACAGTTCGTTATTCGTTACGTTAGCGTGATGTCAAACATGATATTTAAAAATCGGATACTCGGAATATCTCGTTATATGTGAGATATGAAGATTAGAGCCATGTTTGATTGAGCGCAAGGCTATAATAAAATTTTAGCATCATGTTATTGTAAATATTGGTAACATTGATTGAATTGTCAAAACAGCAGTCAAACAAACGAATATGGATTCTTCTGTGTCTGAAGAATCTGAAAATTTTGATTCTTTTAGTGAAAATGAATACAGCAAAAGAAAATGTAATACTCCAACGAATATTTCAACTAGTAGTAGTAATATCGTGTATAAGTTATTTAATAGGGAGGTAAGTTTAACATCATATCTCAAGTTTAATAAAGCTCTCGTAGTATTTTTGTTTATCCACTTATTTGGCTTTATTCGTGTTATGTATTGTTTTAAAATAAAAACTGGAGGTATTAAGTATTTAGGGAAATGTTTAATATTCACTTTGTTAAATTTGGAGACACAAATTATACCATAGCGACTTTGCTCACGTTTTTATATGAGTGAACATTTTGTTTTCAGATATTCGGTAGTACGTCCAAAAAATCAAATGAGAAGTCACGTAAAGTCTTCGATAAAATTCCACCCAGATTGCGTTTCTGCCTTATGGACATAGTGCCTATTCAGTACTTAAGGGAACATGTTTTTATGGGTTTTTCACAATGTGGACAGTTCCTTCTCAGCTTTACTTACAGCTGTAACACCCAAGTTTACTTCAGAGAAAGCTCGAAATTTACGTAAGTTTTTAAATTTGCAATAATAAACCAATTTTATATTAATGAAATTATTATCCTTGCAATATTACAATATATTTGTAATTAATTAAATTATTATTTATTTATTTATTATTGCAATATTACAATAAATAAGGAGTATATTTAAGAACTGCAAAATTGCTAGCGAAAATTGCAAAATATATATATATGGTGTAGAAATATATTAAGACATTTAGGATTTGAAAATAAGAACAAACCAATTTTTTTTTATTAAATTTAAATTATTAACAAATTTTATATTTCAGTCTGATATTATTTTGTAAAACCCTAAAAAATAAATAGAATTAAAAAATAGCACACTTAATTACCAGTCTTACAACTTTGCCTGTGAATCTATACATTGTATATACAATCCACATCCAAGATTGATATTTCCTTTTAAACATAATTATACCCCCATTTGTAAACTAGCGAAATCTAAGTAAATTTTACAATAGACACTTAAAATATACATGAAAGACCTATATACCTTTATATGTTATTGATTTGCGATTAACCTAAATAATAGTGATTGCATTGTAACCATTGTAAAGAAAATGGAGTCAAAAATATATTTTTCACATAAGGTGGAATTTGCTTGTATACTAATTTAGAGTAATATGCCTATAATACTTGAAATTCAAAAATATTTTTTGAGGCAAAACTAGAAGAACATATCTCATAATTATATCTTTGGGAATCTAAGTTAGGTATGATACTTAGGTACCCAAAGAAATAATTTTCTATAATATTATAAATGGGAAAATAAGTTTGTTAGTCTTTCAAGCTTTTTCAAGCTTTTTTTTCTGTCCTGTCAGCCCTCAATAATTTTTTATTGAACAGATCTAGATCCGATGTAACTTTACAGTAATATAGTTGATATATCACAATAAAAATTTCTTAAGATCTATATGTAGTTTGGCCATTATGTAACAAGTGTGTAGTATACTTTGCAGGCTTATGATTATCAAAGGACGGACAATACTGACACTTTCTTTTTCATTGTCATGTGATGGTTTATTTTTAAAATCATAAAAGGTCTTAAAATGGAACATTTCTTTTGTAAAACAATGTTAGCGTCTAAAAATACTAAGCATAAATTATAATATAACTTGAAGAATTGTGTGAATATTTATCAGTTATTTGAAACTTTATCTCTGCATACAATAAACATATTTGTCCACTTTTTAATATGTAAATACAGTTATAATGATAAGATGTCTTAATGCTTAATGTTGTCAAGTTGTTTATAAATTGATATAGTTTAATTTTATTTATTAGGTTTCAAACAGATTTATAAAACATTTAGTAGACACTAAGCTACAATTAGAAAAAGGTACCAATTGATTTATGTACCATTTATTCAAATAAGCTAGCTAATTTTTTGACATTGTCATTTTCATTTTTGTTAAAATGTGTAACCACTAAATGTTTTGTATTCTTTAAAGTCAAAGTCAAAGTCAAATAATTTTATTCAAAATAAGAAGTTACAAGCTTCATTTTTTGAACGTCAAATAATTTACCACCGGTTCACTAAATTTAATGCCTCAGACCTGAGAAGAACCGGCGCAAGAAACTCAGCGGGACTATTTTTTTTTCTTTTTTTTTTTTTTTATATTCGACAATGGTTTACAATTCTTTATTATTGGCAATGATACCTTTGAAACAGACTGGAGCGACTTTTAGTGTGGCCTAGTTCCTTTATTACATGTTTACATATTTTATTTACTATGCTGTCTATGCTATGTTAGTTAAAATGTGAACAAGCACTAGAAGCTATAAACAAGCAGCTATGAGATGATCTTGCATGAATTGTACACACTTGTGTTATGTGTTTGTGTTGTGTGGGGAACGGAATTGTTTGAAAGAGAATGGAGTGTCTTAACACTAGGTTCTCTGGTTCCCTCTGCCTACTCCGCTTTATGCGGGATACAGCGTGAAGTTAAAAAAAAAACTTGTGTTATTAAGGCTGTTGCGGCCATCGTAGCGCAGTGGAAGTGTCTGAATGTAAACACGTTTGGTTGAGGCTTCGATTCCCAATCAGTGAAATAATTATATTTAAATTATTTTCATTCTTCTTTCGGTTAAGATAAAATGTGGAGTTAAATCTTCCTCTTAACATGGATTGTGTCAAAAGCGGCGGCTAGTGTCTTGACACTAGATACTTTCTGACTTCATTGTAATGGCGTGAAGCTGTGAAGTGTTTTTATTCCTAAAATAATAAAAAAAGCAAAGAAAAAAGAATATTTTCTAGTAAAACCTCTTAATTTCTTCAACGAAATACAAATGGTAAATGCATAATTTAACAGATTTTTCCTGAAGAATATAACATTTCCAGGTTGCATTTCCTCTCATGGGTGCCGGGTCGCGTGGTGCGGCCGGTGCACAGCGTGCCTCTGTTTGGCGACGACTGTGTAGATAGTAAGGTCACCATATCGATGGCACAATGGAAGCACAACCCTGGTGTATTAGTTGTTTATGGGATTGCGTGAGTATTTCTTAATTTGTAGTTATTTGTATGATAAGTTAAGGATTTTTGTTTTATTATAATAATATTCTAATGAGCCCATCATGGCGCGTTGGTAATCGTTTGATAGTATGTTTAAATTATGTGTTGTTGAGTTTCACCAATTACGAAGGATTGGACCTGTACGCCGTAATACAGGTTTTCTAGCACAGCGACAATGCAAGAAAAATTATTTAATTATATTAATATTGATAAGAAAGAATCATTGTTAAAGTAGTAAATGATAATAATTATTATTATGAACATGTTTGTGCATTTTCTAATTGGCGTTTTAGGGATTCATGCTCAGAGAGATCCTACCTCAGTGTAATCGGTGTACCTCGCTTAGGATGTAGAAAATGTTCTGCTATTTCTAGGGAAGAAGGTCAGTAAATAACTTATTATTATATTATCTAAGAAAATATTAACTTATTTAATTGATTTATATCTGTTAAATACAGATTATCATTAGATTATTATTACATTATATAATTTCGTAAGCATATTTTTAAGAGTATAGTTGAAATTGACATATATGATTGAATTCAATACCAATAAACTTTGTTTTCAATTTAGTACTCTAATAGAAAGTTTAATTATTTCGTTTACGTTTGAATAATCATAGACAGTCATTTAAAGAAGTCAACGCAAATCAATCCACGGATAAAAGTTGGTTCTAAATGTGTATAAAAATTATATATGTATTTATAAGGAACTCTACTTGCAGATGATTTAAACTGGAGTAAACGATGTTTAGAGCACAGTTTCGCGATACACACAAAGTTCTTCTGCACGTCCGACTCCAGTATGTACGAGCCGGTCGTTCAACTCGCTTACTCCAACCAGATCATAATCTACACAGACTTTATACATATATTAGAAATAGATTTCGTCAAACCAGACGAGAAAAATGAGATAATCGAAGAGAAGATCTCTTTAGAAAGAGAAGAAGTTAACTCAATAGACACTAATCCTAGCACTCCCGCGTCAGATGTATCAGCGGCCTTCCAGTCACCCAAATATCAAAATAATGTGGTACAAAATATTTTGGCGGATTTTTCTGACTTAGAAGTCGACCCGTACCTAATGTCCAAGCCGGTCCACTTGCCAGATGTTATGGGACAGGAGTTATGCATACAAGCCTCCTCAATATCGCATAACTTGATGGAAGAATGGGAAGGACCGTCGCCGTCTATCAGAACGTTAATAAGCCCTCCTTTAAGGTCCCCGAGACGGAGACCGGCGGAGAGTATGTCGAGGTTTAACGAAACGCATAGAATAATAGCGGAAAAAGCTTACGAATTCGTTGAAGAGGCGGAAACTAAATGCGAGAAACTCAGTATGTTCAGAAAACGACGGCTAGCTGATAAAAAATACGAATTTTCAGAGGATAATAATGAAAATATCGTTCCTTTTAGAGTTTTAAGGAGTAATAGGAAATATTTCACAGGGTCCACTAGTAAGAGCCAAACTAAAAGGGCGAAGTCTCCGCCCGTGGAGAGTGTGGTGCTTAGGGCTCATAACCAAATAAGTAGAGCTCAGTCACCGACTTCTAGCTTAGATATGAAGGACCAAGGGCTCACTTCATTGGAATCGGATAGGAATAGTGAATCTGAATATAGGGTAATGGAGATGTTGGACGATGGCTCTCTTAAAACGGTGTCTGTGCACGATAATACATCTAAGACGTTGTCGGACTGTCCTGTCAGCCCTCAGGACCCGTATTTAGTGCATTCTGGTAACTCGAAATGCAGTAAATTCTTCACTAGATATTTTTTGGAAAGTGATGATGAAATTACGTCGATAATTACTGATTCTGAAGGTGAGTGAGATTTCCTAATAAATAATTTGAGTGTGTGAAAAAAACAATGAAAACTTGAGACAAATAATTCGGTTGTTAGAATAAAATAATGATACGTTTAATGTTTATACTTCTTATTACACTTTTGTATCGCAAATAATCCTGGCTGGTTTGCTTAAATCCATTTCTTACGTGAATAGCTTGATAAGTGAAGCTGTATACATATCTTTTTTTAATATTAGCAGGCATATAGAAAAGCAAAACAAACAATTTCTCATTAAAAGCCTTTAAATAACATTGAAACAGAATTAACATAATAGACATAAGATTTCAAAATATCTGCCCTGAAATGCATTCGAAATAATTCGAAAGTGCTTAGTAATAACTTGTTTCCATACATAATATTTTGATTCTGAGTGAGGATTTTCGATTTATCACCTAACGGCTAGATTATTAACATCTGTTGTGGCGCAGAGGCACAAGCGTGCGGCTGTAAACGCGACAGGTTGTGAGTTCGATTCCCACTCCATGAAATGTAAAATTTAGTATTTTCATTTATTGGGTTTGGTAACAAGGCAAAGCGCGGCGTTCAGTACCGCCACTCAACACGCAATGCCTCAATTCGGCGGAAAGTGGGAAACGGAAATGGTGAAAGTGAACGGAGTGTTTTAACACTGGGTTCTCTGGTTCCCTCTGCCTACCCCGCTATATGTGGGATACAGCGTGAAGTTAAAAAAAAGGCTAGACTATATAGATAAATTTACACATGATTTAAACTATGAATATTATATTCGTTTTATCAATATATTTACGCTTCAACATGAATAAAGTATTGTATGAATTGGTCCGCAGACGACTGCATGTCGGGGTACCACGTGGCGCTGCCGCTGTGCGGCGCCGGCGCGGGGCAGTCGCTGCAGGGCGTGGGCGCCGGCGCCTGGGAACAGGCCTTACAGGTTACCTTCACACCACATTATGTTAAGCTTATGTTTATTTTAACCCTTAATTAGGCGCATCAAGATAATCACACAGTCGGTCGCATGGGGGGTCACAGCGACCCCAAAAATAACTAGAATGAAAAAAATAATATAACGAAGATTTTTATGCAATAAACAATGAAAATTTATTTTTTAGTTACGTAATTAACCGCGTGGGTTGCATCACTCAAGGGAGCAGCGCCATATCCATACAAGTTGATGTTCTGGACATGGCTAATTTGGGTAGCTCCCGGACAGGTCGTTCAAAGCACTCCAAGATATATTTTTTCAATTTAAAATAGACTTGATCCCATGCGACTAATTTAGGAATAGGTTAAAGAAATACTAGCTTTATTTCGTTAATTCTTTTGCGTCAACTATTAAAATCTTAAAATCCTATTTTCTGCACAATTTCATATGAATCTCCACAAATCCTCTCTTAGTGTTACCCTACACTCCCAAAATTTCTACTTTCTATTTAAATTTGCAGCTTTACATGTACATTGTCCGTCTGTCGGTTAGGTTACTAACCGTGTTATGGAAACCCTTCAGTTAACAATGTTTGAGTAATTTATATAAGGGTGGGTAGTAGGTACTGTTTGGTAAATGTTTCTTTTGGGTATAGGAAGCTTGAATACATAAAATATGACATATTCTAGAGAGAGTATAGTGTCCAGGCATTCCGTTCTCCACTGTCCATCTAAAATCGAGACATTAATTATATACTGGCCCATCCTTGCTTTGTTGTCTAAGTTTTTATATCTATTTGTTGCGTTAGCAAAAGCATTATTCGAATGGAAGGATATGAAATCTGGCAAAATTAAAGAATATTTAAAACTGAAGTGCAGAACTCAATATTGTTCATAACAATACAAATACAATACAAATACAAATATTCTTTATTGCACACAAATAAACAAATAACATAGAAGTAGTAATAGCGTACAATAGTAATAACAATACATTAGAAATACTTAAAATTAATATCACACACACTATCATATATTTGATATATTTTTTGTCTAAGTTACACATGGCTTTAATAATTTTACATATCAATCATACATATATCTACTAATATAAAACTATATATACTTTTTTTGTATAGATATACTAACATTTGACCAAATCAAGCCTGTTGTTAAGCATTATTGCAGTCTATTATAACGCTTGCTAAAAGAAATAATATGTTATCATTTTTTAGCTTCACGCTGTATCCCGCATATATCAGGGTAGACAGAGGGAACCTGAGAACCTAGTGTTAAGACACTCCGTTCTCTTTCAACAATTCCGTTCCCCACATAACAAAGTACTTGTTGACTTTCGATTTAATGTTATTTAATTATTTTTTTTTTCAGGCTCTAACTCGTCCTCCCGGCGCAACACTACGTGCACGCCAACGCTCATTAGATACGGAGTTACTTTGTAACGAAGTGTGCGGTCGTTTGTGTCACCTTGGTGGAAAGGACTTCATATACTGTTTCGACTGGGGCTGCCATGTTATAGATGTTTGTCATTCTAGTGGATGTTTGTCTGGGGTGAGTTATCGATAATTGTTGGATTTTATATGTAGATCCTCAGCTTAAAGCCCTATTAATGTATTATTTAAAACATTTGTTAGATTTGGTTTTCCTCCCCTTATAAGAAAAAATAATATTCTCCTCACTCCCTGTTTGTAAATTTATTATGTAAGAATCTAAAAAATAACAAGTGAATACATGTTTAGTTTTATTAACTTCTAGCTTTTATTATCCAAAATTCATATATACGTAATCGTCGGGTTATTTAAAAGCCACATTTGTTTGCAACGACTCCGATCTGAGAGTTATCGTAAACACTTCCACATTTCAAATCTGTATGCTCTGCTGCTGCTCTCATTTGTTCAAAGTGATCATGACCAATCCTAATGGTAAGAGCCTCATTTTACTGAATAAAATTTTATTCTATTTAACGAATCACACCAACACATCTAAATGTTGTTAAAAAAGTGAATGTACTATATGTTTCTGTTCTTGTATATAACAATAGTTTTTGTTTCATCAAAATCGGGCTAGGATTTCAGAAGAAAATTTAAAACTCGCGTTCCGTCGATATCGGCTGGTGACATCACGTGGCGATAGGTATGTGTGCGTGTGCGTGTTATTACAACGTACATGTATGTAAGTGTACACGTGACGTTACACAGTAGGGCGACCGAGACTGCACTTTATCGCGACTTATCTCACTCATTGTTGAATATAGAAAAAAAATAAAAAGAGATTGTATTTTGTTCAGTTACCTTCAACTTAGGTATGCTGTTAGCTAAAACGTTGGTGTAACTCATTGCTTGCAATGTGTGTAGTTGTGCGCGATGTGGCTGTGGGCGAGCGAGGCGGGCGCGCGCGGGGAGTGCGGCGCCTGTCGCGACGTGTCGGCCGCGTGTCTGCAGCACCGGCGACAGTACGCCGCGCAGGTTACAACCTACACTTATATTATTTATATCTTATAGTGTTCTAGTTGCTTTTTTCACAGTCGCGTTTTAGTCACAAATATCATATAGAATAAATAGTTAAATTAATTTATTATATTAATCGTAAAGCATTTGACTTATTCATAGATATTCTAATTAACTATGATTTTTCCAGTGTCTATTTGTATGGGATCTTGTGACGGGCGTGTACAGGACTGAACGAGTGTCCATGACAGAGGACTCCAGTCAGGAGGGGACAAGGAGTGAGACGTTTTTATTATTATTTATTTATTTATGTACTATTACTCATTATTCTGTAGCTAGAACATATCGACCGATTAAGTGTAGCTACGCCCTATGTGAAATTATTGTTTTTGGACTAAAATTATGGGGGTGTTGTATAAAGATCAATCATTAAAGGTTCTCTTCTCTAGTGTTTAAATAGACAAAGGTAATTGAATTGGACAGATAAATCTATATTGTTATATTTCCCTGTGCCATTTGTATATTGAAAATATTTACAAATTGAATATATATCTTAGTTGAAAAATAAATAAAAAATCTTATGATTGTCCCAGTGTCTGGTGCGGAGCGCGCGCGGTCGCTGGCGCGCCGTCTGGGCGCCGTGAGCGCGCCGCCCGCCGCCGACCACCGCCTGCTCACCACGCTTACTGGTGTGGATATGCTATAAACTAAATTCTACATTTTTTCACAACACATACTATATTAATGTTATGTACTTATAACTAGTAATACTTGGGAACAGTTGTGCCAGTTTTGTGCGTAGTGTGCATACCCCTATCCGTAAGATATGTAACAATGTCGAAGGGTCCTACTTACTCTGGTACAATGGCAAAAACAACTTAACCGAAGAGGTTTCTAAGATTGCGATTTTGTCATTATTCTCTATTTCTTATTCCACACTCGATTCCCCGCTCAATGATGCTCAATGTTTACACATTTTCTCCATTCCCTCTTTCTGGCAAGATAAAGAGTGGCATAACTTTAAGCGACAGAACGACTAACATTATTTTTAAATATATTTTTTCTTACTCTACTATATTAGATAGATGCGTAAAACTAAAACATTACCACCTCATTCGTGGAATAGTTATGGTAATGTCCTTTGTATTGTTCTTCCAGTTTAGTAATGGGACAATTTAGTCTCTCATACCCAAACCTGGACAGATTTTAAATATTAGCAATATAAATAGATATGTATATCAAAAATATAAATACTGTTTATGCATGTATTACATATATTTAGTCCAAAATAACATATGTTTCATGCTTAATGTAATTTTATCGATAAACAAATGAGAAAAACTTGCTACACACTTAATATTGATATTTCCTCTGGCTACGCAGCTATAAAGGAAAGAGTGTTAAAAAATAAGGCAACAAGCATCTGTGGTATCAATATATAAAAATAAAAACATAACATTTAAATATTTCAGGCAAGTCACTAAAAAGACTGACAGACATGGACAACTGTGTGGAGATCACAAAGAACCATCCGGACAGCTCCGAGTCTGAGTCGGACTCCGAAGGAGACAGCGATTACGACTGATTTTATATTAATTTGTATTAAATATCATTATATTATTATTTATACCACCGAAACATTTCTTTTTTCATCTTACAAAATATTAAATTGAGAATTTGAGGCCATTGTATAAAAAGCGAGTGGTTGTTGGTTCGATTCTCATACAAAGAAATGATTATACATAATTAAATTATTTTTATTTCCCCGCTCTGGTGAAATAGAGTGCGGTGTTATGTTGCGTTTTTTAAGACGCAATGTCTCGAATTTGGGCCTGAAGTTGAGAACGAAGTATCTACACTAAGTTTTTCTGACTACACTACGGTACAGAAGAAACGTGAAAATATAAAAAAACCATACTAACTTCCAAATTGGCAGTTACAATTATTCTCTTTTAAAATAGTATAACAAAATATTGAAGTAATAGTAGCTGTGTTAAAATTTAACAGCAGCAATAGCCATTTTATATCTTATTTTGTAACTATAATATTATATATATTTGGATGTAAGTGCATACATATTGTTGAAGAAATATGAAATATGGTTGTGGATATTCTCTTAGATTTGATACATATTTATTGTTACTTCTAAAACAATATGTCGGAGTATGTCCATAAGTTTTTGTCAATGGTACAATGTTTTCTTGTAAATATCATTTAGGAATACGTTTTTTAATCTGTGACCTCTTTATAATCTGTGACATATTTATTTTTTTGTGTGTGGAGGATAAAAAGGTAAGGACAATTATATTGTATTTTAAAAATATAATATTGAAGAATTCAATGGTAAAACAACTTAAAATTCATAATTTTTTTTTTTTTTATTAAAGAATCAACTAAAATTATCAATTAGTAATTAATTTTTATGTAAACTTTAACTAATGATAAACTTTATTTATTTTTCCTTTGTCTATTTAATTTGTATTACAAATTATTGTCTTTACCTTTCTCAATCTTTTTCAACAAATCTATTATTAAAAAAAATATTGGCAAAAGTGTAAAAATATTAATAATGTTTATACTAATCTTCTACCTAAGATATTATAATAATAGTGCAGTGAATTAATTTTTTTCTTCAAAAAAATATTTTTTGCCTCTATTTTTCATACCAACTTCTATACATTTTTTTAATATACCGCTACTGATATTATTCAAGTGATAAATATTTTTGTCTGTAGTTAATTTTAATTATAAATAACAATGAAGAAAAGTATTAAAAGTTAGCTGGACGGTCAAAAGAAACTGGCAGTTTAGAAATAACCCTTTTAAATATTTGATAAAATATTATGAGATATGGCTGGGTGGACTTCTAGTCTTATCTTATTAAAATAAAAAAAAATGTCCCCAGTGATATTATTAGTAAGTTTATTAATATCAATGAAATATAGATTCTGAATTGTTGATAGAATTTAATTAATAAACTAAAAAAACGGGACTTTGACTTTGACTCAATTTTTATATTGTTGCAATTATTAACAAGAAACTAATTTAGAATAAAAAAATGTAATAGGCGAATAGTGAAAAAGTAAGTTGTAATTTATGGAATGACTTCAGTTTGTCTCAAAACATGGGGTTTGTGAGTTATGACGTCATTTCCTATTTATTGATGTATTTATTCTTCGTGCTGTAACTTCAAAGCAATGAAATTACCATATATATAATAATAATTGAAATCATTTTTTAAAAAGGTTCTATATGTGTATGTCTAGATATGAATATTCAAATTTTGTCGCTTATTAGTCTATTTTCTTTTCAAAATTATAAGTTTCGTTTCAAGCCATCATCTTATACTAAGAAATTTCACAAAAAAAATTGTTTTTAAATTAGAAAATTGTTTTGCAGACTAGTTCGAGCTCATTGTTAAGGTTGTGATAGAACGAGAATAAGATTTGATTTAAGAAAAGTGCCTGTTAATTTTTTTTTTTAAATACACAAAATTGACCATAGCATTAGCTTATTATATTTTAGCATATATTTTTCTTAATTTCTTCAACTCTTCCACTATACGTAATTTAGATAGATATAAAAAAAATTGTACATATTTTTAAGATTAATTTTTTATTAAGGAAAAAATACATGAAATCACTTTTAGTAATTAGACCGCGATATTGTAATTTAATAACTATAATAAACGATACGATTGATTCCGGGTTTATTCGAAAATTGAAATATTAAAAGAAATTTAAAGTGTTGTATGCCAGTATTGAATGTTTGTCAAAAAATTATTAGCCACATGGCAACTTATATTATAATCTGGTGTTAAAATTGTTTCCAATTGTGAATAATTTGAACTAAAAATGTCGAAATGTCACAAATATTGCATTTAATATATTAGTTCTCTGTACCGAGGGTTATGTGAACTTGCCATGAAAATGTACTTTATAGCTAAGTATGAAAGATGTAATAAAACATGAAATAATTCAATTTGTTTGACTTTTATTTAGAACTCCTTTATCAAGATTTTTATATTCAGAAAGTGTAATAAAAATGAACCACAACCAATTTAATAACTGATCAATTTAAATAAAATACAAAAACCATAACCTTAAGCAGTTTTATATGGTTCCATATTTAACAATAATATTTATACCAGTTTTTATAGTTTTACACATTTCCTACAAAATTTAAAAGTAAGCTAGTTAGACCTTGTAATAACAACACTGACTACTAAATTGCATATTTACAGACATATAAATAATGTTTATTTCAAAAAATGTGTGATTTCTACATAGTTAATCATTTAGCATGTACAGTGTGACTATAATGTTATATATCCATTTATAATAAGATTAAAAATACAGTTAATATAAATATGTTAGCAATAGACATCTATAATTTTCTCTCTGTAGAAATTACAGGATACATAAATAAGATCAAAGTACTCAAACAAATAACTTAAAAAAATCAAACATTTTAATAACATAGAAATTGATTAGGTGATAATTTAAAAGGGTGAAAAAAAGAGTTAGTCACAATCCAAAAGCATCTTCATTTTCATTCTCTGATTGATCTGATCCTGACACTGGTGCTCCACATTCATCCAGCATACAATCTAAGCATAGTCTTTCAATGTCATCCCATGACAATCTATTTATCTTTTCTTCAACTATTCTTAATAGTTGATTTGCTGAATTTCTGGCATTTAAATCTGACATACCATTTTTCTTAAAGTATTTCATTGAAGCTTCGAATAAGCCTTCAGGTTTTTTTACTACTAAATTTAACTTTGAGCCTTCTTTAATATTTGGGTATGAGTCCACAGTATGGCCATCTAAAAGTGCCCGGCCTAACAATAATAAAGTCTGTTCCTCGATAGGTATCCTCAATTTTGCAGCTATATGTTGTTTGATTTCACAAATTTTTGTTTTTGGAAGCACCTGGGAAGGTAATGAGAAAAATACATATAATAAGAATATAATAGAAACGTGACTGTGACAGTAAGAAGTAGTTTAGCAAACCTCCAAATGGCATTCGCCGCCTTGTAATTGTTTTACTGTAATATTCATGATATAATATAATAAATTTTATTAACAAGAAGTTTATTTTTTTTTATTATTATATATTTTATTTACATAAATAACACATTTGTAAACTAGGATTTTAGATCCTTACTTTGACGTGATATTGACATTGATGTTTATTATAGATTAATGACGGATGACAAATGAATGATGATGTTGCTGTATAAAATAAATAAATAATTGAATTGAAAAAAAATAGAATTAATATATTTTAACACGTTGTAAATAAAATATTTAATAATCTAATGTAATATTAACTTTATTTGTTTTGTAATAAAACTATTAAACTATTTTTGTTTTAAATTTGCAAATATGATTTAATATATTTATCTCTATTTAAATTAATAATGTGCAGCTAAATTTGGAAATTCTATATTACTTACTGTTGTGAAGCGTTAGAACTATTTTATACTGAATAATTTTTGAGACTTATTATTTCTTTGTAGGTATCATCTAGGTTAAGAGAATGTGCGCAGATTGTATGAAGAACCTTAAAAATTTTATAAGAAAAAATGATTACAATTTTATATACAGTATACACTTATAAATAAATTGTTATAAATAATTTCCTTTAGCTAAATTTGTTTTTATTATCAAATACATAAACAAACGTTGCGTAACACAAAATACTGGATAATGTTAAAAATATTAAAAACTTTTTGACATTACGAATTTTATTATGATTTTGATTTTGGAATTCTAAAAATATATATTTATGTCATAAACATAAATTCTAAACAAAATAAATAAAATTAATTACCAAGGAGATAACTAAAACACTTGTTGTTTCTCAGACATTTTTACAAAAATATAAGGACATGAATAAATTTAATGAAAATTGTGAAGTATTTGATGGAATTAAATTATCAGTATACGTATATGATGTTGAAGGTAAAATATACTACTACCTAACTTTTAAAATTTCAATTTCCTTTACATTTGTTACCTACGTATAGATTTGATTTTTATTAACAATTTTTGTTTAATAATGCAAAAAATATATTTAAAAAAATGGGCGTTTTTTATAATAGCACTTTTAAATTATTTGAATAAAATATTTTTTTTTCGATTTATTTTTATTTATATATAGTATAAATGTTCACACTATAATTTTTGGGTACATTGTCATCGTCATTGACTTCTATATTGGTTTTGCCCGGACGGATCCGTAGCCTAGGAAACGGGTGTAGCTACAACAACACTGTATGGGTTACATAAAATTTACTTGAAACTTATTAAACTGCACTAATTATTATTAGACATTAATTAGGTTTCGTAGAAATATCTATTTGAGCTTGTTGTCGTGTAATATTATAGTGATAAGTTATTTGACAGATTAGAATGGCTGGCAGGTGGGTTCCCAATTTTTCTTTATATTGTAATAGTTTACGAAATTAAATAAACTTCTGAACACTGAAAATTGTTTTTCGTTTGCTGTAAGTCGCCCTGTTTCTTGTGTCGCTAGCTCTCGTCTAAATCGTTCCCCCTCTTCCCTTTACTTATCAAGTCGAATGCCTATCGCGCATTAATTTTATCATTTTTGTCGGGATAGGAGGGCCACTGGCGCCTGGTACGAATAGCACCGACCACCCACAATATCACCTCGTCAATGATTATGTTTACACATCTTCATAAAAAATGTTAATTTGTAATATCAGCTGAATCTTAGGAAACTTTATCTTAAGAAATTAAATGTTTAACAATTTCTTAAATAACATAAGTCACTAAATTATAAAATACAAGTTATACACAATAATATAGAGCTATGCACAAAAATATACAATTGTATTATATATATACTATATAGAACACATCAATGTGACACACTATTATCTATAATTTCAATAATTTAAGCACAACACATGCAATTTGCCTACAAGGGGTAATATGATCAACCATGCATATCAGACAGGTGGTGTCAACCATGCGTAACGCACCTGCAGACCCCCACTATCACAAAGCTAACAACTAGCCGAAAAGCACTCCCTAGATACAGTTGTTTAATCAATACTGAATGACAGTGGAAAGTCATAACAATGTGTTAGTGTCTGCTCTTGTTCAATTGAAAACTAAAATCTTGTGTAAAATGTCCGAGATGGGCTTTGAGACTGTGTTTTACCTGGAGAGTGAGTATTGTGGGAAGCGAGGAGGGATGTGTTGCCAGGTTACACCCCAGATACTCGGAGCTTGAAACAGATCAATAACATCTCTATCACCTTGGATAGCGTTATGCAAGATTTTGCAAATCTTTTATATGTTTATGTTGTTATATGTATCATTATTGTATTATGTTTTATTTACAGGGTCTAAAGTTTGTAATTTTCTTTGTATTCCCTAAAAATAATGAAATACAAATTGAGTCTTAAATACTTATATAGTGTTTGCAGTACTATTAGTATTGCTATTCAAGGATTTTTTATTTCTACACATATTACATATATTACTATATTAAATTAATTTATTTAATTTATTGCTTTTCTACATAAATAGATTACATATGATTATCCCCTGCTATAGTAGGGTTAAACTTTATTTTTTAATTAATTGGTATCAACAAGGAGTGAAATTATAGGACCATCATTATAATACTTTAAAAACATGTTATTGTTTAAAAAGATTAGTTAGTTTTACCAAAACATTATACATGATGATAAAATATTTAAACATGTATGCAAAATAACTTTTCTAATATTGTTTGATTTAGTATATTCATTATTATTTAAATTATTTTTTTTTTCAGTATCAGAAAATCTAATTGTTGTGGTAGTATAATATTACAATTGTTTACAATAGTGTGGTTAGTTCAAAGGTAATTTATGTATTTCAGATTTTGAGTGCGCGGGCGACGAGGTACTGGTGGAGTCGTCGCCGCCCGCCTCGCCCGTCATGGCGGCGCGGTTGGCGCCCTCGCAGGTTTTATTTTTATTTTAGTACTATATTATATATGATTTATTTAATTAAATGGTATTTAATGTCGGTTTTAAATCTCGTTTTTTATAATCATTGAGTAAATTGTTTTTTTTTTAAATAGTATAATAGTTTTTAAGATTAATTTTAGTCCTTTTTTTATGTGATCAAGCGAAGTTATCTTGGTTGTATTATATAAAATATAATAGTCAGAAATTAAAAAATTACCAAAAAGGTTTTGTTTGTATGTATGTGTGTGTGTGTGTGTTTGTGAATTTAAAGAATAGAGATTAAGTTTTTCGTTGAATCTATTATACAGCATAGGAATTAAATAATAATATTGTCTGTTTGAGAAAACCAATCGTCGTGGTTGGATTAGGCAAACCTTGTCGGATCTACGTTTAGATGCAATGACACTAGGGTCGTAAGAAACACATTTATGCTTGCGGAGGATAGTGCACAAAATGAATAATATGCATGCGATATAATGCATGTGACACCTGTCGTGGCGCAGAGGCACAAGCGTCCGACTGTAAACGCGACAGGTTGTGGGTTCGATTCCCACTACACACACAAGAAATGGAACATTTTCATTTCCTGGATTTGGTAACAAGGCAAAGCGCGGCAATGTGTTCCGCCACTCAGCACGCAATGGCTTAATTCGGCGGAAAGTGGGAAACGGAGTGTCTTAACACTAGGTTCCCTCTACCTACCTTGCTATATGTGGAGACAGCGTGGAGCTATGTCTGTAAATAGTATGCTGAAAATTCTTTTTATATTTAAATGTGAAAAGAGAGTAGGATGTGAAAAACAATATCTGTTTTATTATTTGTTATGAAATTACCTTTTGTGCACAGGGCGCGGGAGCAGGTGGAACGTCACCCGCCGATGTGCAAGAGCTTATCGTTATACCAGAACTACCCAACGCTATTCATTTACAGCATGCCATACAACAGGTAACATTACATTTTATATTAAAACTTTTTGACTTCTCCGATGTGTTGGTTAGAACTTAGATTCTCTTAGTTACGGTCTTACAACAGGTGACCGAGCCAAGGTCAAATCTTTACTTCTCTGGTCTCCCTCAACGCTAGGCGACGCTGTCAAAAATCCCGTGGCCAACAGTGCTAAAGGCTTATTACAAAGTCGAAAAATATAGACAAATTCTTAATAATTTGGGTATTAATCATACCTTTACCAACAGGCCCGATACGTATATGCTTAAATAAATATAATAGTAGCAGTAGATGATAAAAACTTGTCTGTTATTGCTATGAGCCAGAGACTTTTGTAAAATTCGTATTGTAATTATGTATATTGTGTTATTAAATCTCTTGGTACATTCAAAAAACATAATTTCCCCAACGCTTTTGACGGGTCTCCCAAATTTGGCTCAGTAAGCGAAAAATCCTTTTTTACATATAATTGAGTTCTTTAGATGAATTAATGTCTTAACATCTGAAACCATAAATATATTGTCGTCCTCACTTATACTTAATATCAACGAACTAGTCCGCAATAGAAAATTTCTTCCTGCTGTAGCTAGTTTTTTATGTTCCTAATGACATATATTTCTTAATCGGTTCTCGGGTCTCGGGTCGGTCTCCATGTCAGTGATGGAAACCACACCGTATATACATATATTTATTACTAAAGTTGCATCGACATTTTAATCGCATACCAGCTCTATTTGAATAAATTTTACAGTAGGCATATGAAATATAAATGGAAAATACAATACTACACGTGGACTTGTTTGGTTTTCAAATTTCGATAACAGATAATAGTGACGACATCGAAGTTGTTATTTTCACAAACCACACCGTGAAACCCAACCGCAAAAATTTATTTCTCACGTATAGTGAAGTTAATATTGGCAAGCATTTAATGGATCTTTATCAAATAGCTTTTGTTGAATAAATTTTAGTTTTTAGTAGCAAAACGCTTAGACTATTCTAAAATTAAGACAATAACTGAGATAAGTTTACACCAGGTGGATAATAGTTTACGAAATTATATTCATTAACTTTGGAACCGCTTGTTTATAACTCGGTACATATTATTTTAATATGATCCCATATCTTACATAGCTATGTGGCGCATCAGGATTTATGTTATTGGATCAATATATTACTTTTATAGATGTCGTTGCTTGTATGGGTAAATGAAATTCAAAAAAGGTGCTCAAATTTTTCATTGTCTTTTCTTTTCTTTATGGTATGGTTTAATGTATTTTCATCATTTTGTACGACCTAGTAAGGTTACTTTTTTATGTTTTTGAATACTGTTTTGATTTCTTTATGGTAAAACAAAAAAAAAACAAATTATTATTTTTGAATACATTTCATTTATCTGAATCAAAAGTTCAGGTGATCAAATTACTGGATCAATTAATCTGACTGCTTGGATGGGATACGTCCGACTGCTAGCAGTTGTAGATTAAATTTAGCATATTTTACAGAATTTTAGGTAGTTTTACATAATCCTGTCTGACGAGGCAAAGGATGACGCTGAGTTTTTCCACCTCTGTTAAGGTGCCCGGGTGTTCCTGGTGAGGACTGTTATGTCTACATCTTACTTCATTCTTTATGCCGACTCCTACAGAATATTGTTCTACAGTATGGAACCTAAGGAGGATTAAAATTGAATTAAGGCTTAATTTTAAAATATTTCTAATTTTTCTGCAAGGTTTTATTTGATTTGTCCTGTTTTCGATTTATTTGTTGGTTTGGGTTTAGTATTTGAAATTAGTTATCCTTTGGATGATAAGAGAGATAGAAGACCAGATGAGAATACAATTTAATACATTCTAAATTATAAATATATCGTATTAAATGACACGGCTTTATTTTATTTTGTTATTTTCATAGATTTTATAAACGTTTTTTTCAGGTATCGAGTACAGTGGTAGAAGTAAATGGTGATAGTTCGGGACACTCCAGTCCTGCCGCTGAGGCTCAGCACACATACATTGTTACCAGTATGTATAGCATTTGTGTCATTCATTTTTGTCGTATTTAGTTAATGTTGTGTGTTAATTTTATGATTATTTTTTATATATTTGTTTATTTTATTCATACTATAAATATCTTCAAAGGCGTAATGCCATCTACGGTCATCGTCTTCTGCGTTATACAAAATTTCTTACTAAAATGGTTATTCTAGGTTAAACTTGGATGCCATTTCAAACATTTCAAAGAACAATAGAAAAAAATATGTTTTATATTGCCATGATACTTCTAACAGTTTAATTAGCCTTTATTGGCGTCTTTTTACGAAATAAAAAATAATTAAAAATATAGCCTGTAATATGTAAAAAAAGATAGAATTTTCACCAATTGTTATGTTTAAAGTACTACATTATGTTATAGCATGTTCTTCGTAGCTTAGTGTGTTTTTTTTTGCATTTTATTTAAATATCCGTACAACCGCACAGTCGAACCGCACCCTTGGGAGCAAGACCCGCTACACATCAAGTCTGAGCCGCAGAGTGATCACGAAAGCAAGTTTTTATAGTTTTTTATATACATTTATGTTTATATATATTTTTTGCTTAATTTTAATTTAGCTTTTTGCATCTTGATAATCATTGAAATGCTTTAAAAATCTTACCTGCATGCTCTTGTCTCTTGGTAGGTATATTTTAGTACAAACACATTCGCATCTCACGAAACCTTTGACGTACTGTCCAAACAAACTACCCTCTGACATTCTATATCTCAATCTGATTATCTCCCACCTGTCCATCTGATACCGTATTTAATACACCCTTTATTATAGAATTTCACTATCAAGCGAAAACCACCCTTAAATTTTTGCAAATAAACACTAAATGATTATGATTAGGGGTTGATTTCAATAAAAATTCGGATAATTGTGTTCCCCTTTTGGATTATCTACCTGAGCGGTCATTATCAATGCGTTCTCGTAGGGTGTTCGTTGTTCATTGTTATACACTTGCTTGGCTACCTTTGATGTGACGCGTGCGTGTTTGTCTCTTATGTATCGGTTGATCGGTGATGCGACTATATTTATTACTTTTTTTTCTAATTTAATAGTTAAAAGAGAGAGATGTTTACATATTTTTGGGAATTGTTATGATTTTTCATCCGGATATATCATCATCTGTTTTATTATCTGTAATAAGTGAGTTTAATACATTTTACTTGTTAATATCTGTTTTCATTATATATAAATTGTTATTATTACAAGAATTGTATAAGGACTATGCTATAAAGTTATAGTAATTAAAGAAGGTTTGTTGTAAACATTCTAATATCTATTAGCATTTGGTTGGTGATTTTACTGCGCACTGTCATCTTTTGGTGGCCTCTTCTGTATTTTTTTTATACAACGTGACATTGGTGAAGTGATTTGTGCTCAACTGGCACGTTCGAAGCGCCATAATTAAAGATTGCATTGTTTTCTAACGATTTAATGCTAATGCTAATATAAAAAAGAAATAAATGAACGCCTGTCGTGGCGCAGAGGCACGTGTGCGACTGTAAACGCGACAGGTTGTGGGTTCGATCCCCACTCCAGGAAATGGAATTTTTCATTTCCTGGGTTTGGTAACAAAACAAAGCACGGCGTTGAGTTCCGCCACTCAGCACGCTCTATCTCAATTCGGCGGAAAATGGGGAACGGAGTGTCTT
Source organism: Philaethria dido (assembly GCA_033558755.1). Classification (NCBI taxonomy): domain Eukaryota; kingdom Metazoa; phylum Arthropoda; class Insecta; order Lepidoptera; family Nymphalidae; genus Philaethria; species Philaethria dido. The sequence continues at coordinate 93,817 of JAKGSA010000279.1, forward strand.
AACTCTAGGTTCCCTCTGCCTACCCTCCTCCTCCTATGTATGTATGTATGTAATATTAAGGAAGGAAATTTATGTTATTGTGGATAAATAAGGTTTTTTAAATCATAATAAAAATAATTATAGTATAGGTACATTAGAAACTAGACATGACGATGTCATGGAGCGGTTCCCAAATACCAGCTAGGACTAACTATTTAGTTGTAAATTTATATAAATACAGGTGTTCTGGTCTTATTGGAAAAAGTGCGACGTTGTTCGTGTTGACGTTTGCCATTCAAAATGATATATTTCTGTTTGCGTAGAATGCAACCTGTTTTAAGTTTTTGTGAAAGTTTTATTTTGCAATAAAAATAATAAAAATAAGTTAACACAATGTTTATTAAACTAATTTTTAAATATTGTATAATATCGCTTATACATCAGAATAAAACATACATACATACATACATATAAAGCTTCACGCTATATTTTCACCTTGTTAACAAATCCAGGAAATGAAATTTTCCTGGAGTGGGAATTGAACCTACAACCTGTCGCATTTACGGTCACACGCTTGTGCCCCTGCGCCACGACAGGCGTTTTACAGAATAAAACGTAGAACAATTTTTAAAGATTTTGTGTAATTTGACTGTAAGTAGGTATATGGTTTTTTTAATGTATTTCGGAGATATATATCTATAGCATATATAAACATTATTATTTAAAAATTTAAATTAATATTATTACGTATCTTATCCCTATTAAAACTCTAAAATATAAACTTCTTTGTTTTGATAAAATCGTCATCTTGGCTACCTTCTAAATAACATCCGCCGTTAGACGCTTCTTTTTGTGCTTATTTATGTACAGAGTACAAGGCGCTTATATACTCGTGTTTTTATTTCTGTCCTATTCATATTGGAATTTTACTTACGAAATATTATTACATAAATCATTTACTTTTATTTTATGAGAATTTCTTAATATAGACTATATTGGCTTGTTATATAGGGATATTGGAATATTTTGAGAAATTCATATATACGAAAATAAGGCCTTTGTTAAGATTGTTTATTTCAAATTGATTACCAAATTATTGCTTTTGTATAAATCTTTTTTTATATATAAATACTAGATACTTATCGTTATAATACAAGCAAATCAAATAAAATATTTATAAATTTTAATTTATGTATTTATATCTGTAGTAGTTTTTGCGTGAAAAAGTATCATACAGCTTTTCATCTTTACAAATTACTTTTGTAATATTAGTAGTAATAATATTTTTGTTTCGGCAGTCTTTCTTTTAAAAATTCCAACTAGCTGCACTAATCGGTTAAATAAAATATCTAAATAGTTCATATCCATTCCAGTTGTCAATAAGTTGATAAATCTTCAAAATTCATACTTATAAGGGCAAGGCATTTTTAAGTTTATTTTTATCTGTATATTATGTTTGTATGTTATTTCAAAACCTTTGTTTCTTTGCCTTTGAAATTTAAAATATGATAAAGTATATACAAGTCGACTTAACAACTTATTCCCGCCAGGTATATATAACTATCACAAAGAAATTCAATTAGTGATATTTAGCCTTATTAAAATGAAGGTATCAATGTCAGCTTAACAAATCAATTAGTAAACATGGCCGATATATTATGGCCAATGAGCATGTATAGGGGGGTTTCGCAATTATATCGCTTATGTTACAATGGGCGTGTACAGGTGGGGTGCTCTTTGATTTGATGAGATGAAAAGCGAGATGGCAGACTGTTAGGTATGTGTTCCATTTAAATTGTCTGGCTATAACATTTTATTTTAGAAATGTTTTTTTTTATATGGTTTCTAAATATGTTTTTGTTGTTCATAGTGTGTGAATGACACTTTATAAATATTGAAAAATGTATACCTTTTTATATTCTAGTTGTTTTGTTTTTATCAATTTGTTTTATATAACGATGTTTTGGTGGTTTGTTATATAAAATTTTCTCTCTTACTATTTATATATAAATTGTTTATGCGTAATTTTGTATGACATATATTTTAATTCAATTTAGAACTTATGCTTTTTATTGTAAGAAACTAAATATGGCCAACAAAACTTGACTCAGAGGAATTGAAATCTGCAACTTCAAAATTCGCCGACAATTATAGATTTTTCTTCGAAATTATCCATTTTGTTTCGTATTTCTTGACCTAGTTGTAAAAGAATAACTGAGAAGAAACAAGTAAAGTTACTATCGTTAATTATTATATATGAGAACGGTAATAACTCAAATAGAACCTAAAAATACGCAGTCCTCCCTACTCAATGATTTTATCAATAATTCAATCAATTACCGCAACGGCTAACACTATAATATATAAAAAATACTATATATCAATAGAAAGATACAATAGCTTTTTAGAGCTATAGCTTCACAAATCCAGTACATAACAAACCTAAAACATTAGCGAGGCGTTTTTCTCGCTCTGTCCGCACGCGTTGAGTTGCCCGGGAGACCTCCGCCGGTATGGAGGTGCCTCGATACCGCGCGTACTACCCGTGTGAGTTCCAAGCCATGCTGCAACCGCTTCAGTTCAGCATTGAACGTGAGACAAGTATTTACTATATACTGTTTGCTTTAAATTTTAATATTATATATCTATAGATTTCTAAATATTTTATATAGGTAGATAAAAATACTTTTATTGCATATATAAATATAAAAACATGTGTTTTTCCATATATAAATATTTTATTTATAAGAAGATAGGTTAAATATATCGATAAATATATTTTTTTCATACTAAATTTCCCTTTGTCTTTGTTACTAATGATTCTTAAATCTTAAGTGCTTGGATTAAATTAATTGACTTTGTGCTGTCAGTTGTATGTTGGTACAATGTATCGTTTAATATGAATTTTCGATATCAACACTTTATTAACATAAAGGCTTTTGCTTTTTTATTAACTCTCGACTAAAATATTAACAGATAATCATGGAATATTGCTATGGTGGTATGATAAGCTAATAATTAAAATTACTACATGTATAAGAGTTTTATTTTAGAAGTGTTTAATTCTCAGGTGAGGGCGGCAATGGCGTCAACTACCACGTCCAGTATGTGGAGCCTCAAGAGATATACACACAGACTGGACATCAAACTCATATGTGAGTATAAATATAATAAATAAATAATTAATTATTTTGACATTGTTTTTCTAAAAATAGATTCTAAAAAGCAATTTTCTAAGATTTTATAGTTGTTTTCCGTAAATTGTATATTTTTGAATTATTTCACAGTAAAAACTCAATTTTTATTCTGAGATTAATTTTTTGTTTAAGTAGTTTTGTATTTTATTTAAGTGAAAAATTAATATCAATAGCTTTAACTGGAAATCTATATAAAAATACAATTTTATTTATATGATAAATATATGTTTTTACAAGTATACGACTATCGCACTAAGTAATAAATTATTTTTATTACATTATTGCATTTCAAGTGTTTCAATTATACGTGGCATTTTTTATCATATATATTCTTTATTGCACTTTGTTAGAAAAATTAATATAATATTAAAAAAACTGTTAGCAAAGGTGGACTTATCTCTAATAGAGATTTCTTTCAGTCAACCTATGGGTATGAAAGAGAAGTAAAAAAGATAAATGAAAACATTTTAAATAAAAAAGGGATTTTGACTGCAAATCCAATTAGCTAGGTTCGATTCTTTCATTTTTCCACTTCGATAAGACAAAGCGCGGTGTTGAGTTCCGCCACTTAACACGTAATGTCTAGAATTTTAGCGAAAAAACAGAAATTGGAGTATTTTTCAAGTTTTAAAGTGTTAATCACACATTTAGGAAACGAAAAACATATTTAGAAAACGTATAAAAACTTGAACCCAGCGGGACTCGAACCCGCGCCTCTTGGCTCGACCGACACTCGAACCTTGGACGGTTTCCAAGAGAAGTGTGACATTAGGTTCTCTGGCTAACCTGCTATGCGGTATAAAGTGCGAAACGGAAACATATATGCCTTACAGATTTACACAACCAATGCCACAAATAATGTCGAATTTAATAAGATATTTTTACAATTAAATATTATTACTAAATTAATCATTATTACAATACCTACTTAATAACAATTGTACCATTTATATTAATATAAAGCTGACGATAAAAAGGTAATATAAGGAAAAAAGTATATCCTTTTCCTATACCGGCCAATTTAAATTATATATATTGAATAATTTAAATGTATTAATTTATATGACAATATTACTTAAAAAGACGTGTTAGTGCGCAAACAATATCAATAAAAAAATTCTGTACTTTTTACTGGGTGATTGACGGCACTATTAAAATTACTGTACGTAGAAACCTGATATTAAAGCATATAGATTCGTAGGAAGGTGTAGGAAATTTCTACAGATATAGAGAAATATGGAATAAAACGTTTTTACAATAGAAATTACAAAAAGTGAACATAGAAATAGAGCAAGAAATGTTTACACACATGGAGTTTGTGCTGTCGAGGTTACCGGCGGCAACTTGTGGTACTATAAGGTCCGAGTGAAATAATGTTATTTAAATGAGACGTAGCTTGTTAAAGAGAACGGAGTGTCTTAACACTAGGTTCTGTATGAGTTCCCTCTGCCTACCCTGCTATATGCGGAATACAGCGGGAAGATAAAAAAAGACGTAGCTTTAATTTTTAATTTAAAATAATTTATAATTCCTTAGACCTGCAAAAAAAAAACGATTTTCCCATACAGCTAACCGTTATTTGTTTCTTTTAACCGACTTTGACTGAACAGTTCGACTGTATTTTTTTGCGTGTTACCGCACAACTTTATACTGTATGAACCGATTTTGAGTACTTTTTAAGTCATTTGTCATAATGTTACTTCTAGTCCATTTTCTACAGTCAGTTTTCTTTTCAGTTATTTTTTTTCAAAGTAAGTAAATTACATACGCATATTTAGGCATTTATGGCAACTGAGCATATATTTGCCATAGATTGGAGCGAACATTTATTTCCAGGTCGTGTTATTGTTTATAAAAAACTAAACGAATTTTAATTTATATTGTGACTAAGAACATCTTTGAACGTTTCGTTCCTATTGTAAAAGTGTATATTGGCTGATTTTATAATGGGGTATTTTTATGGTTATACGAGTATTTTTATGATTCATGTTTATACTGGCATTGCTAAGCGAAGTTGTTAATTCATAAATCGCCCCATATTAAATTGTATGATAGAGCGCAATGTACCACTTAATATACCGACTTGACCCGCAGGAATTGTACGTATACAATTTTATAATTATTCAAAATATTTATTATTATTATGTTATCATTATTCGAGGGATTCTTTATTTAAAGTATTAATTTACTTCCAATAAAGAAAACAATCGAATCAACAATCGATCTTAACGCTAGGATTTCTTCTGTTTAAATGCGTAAAGGAATAAAAAGTATTTTCAAATATAGTAAGTACCAGATTTAGAACTATTGTTAAAGTATTTCATTACTTAAAATATTCTCATGTCCCTGTTCCGGCCGGATAAAGAGCGGTACTGATTTCCGCTACCCAACAAGTAATGATTCAAATTTAGATAGAAATATTTTTTGCATGGCAGTGTAGTCAGAAAGATAGGTCTTTGACTACCTGGCTACTTAGAGAAAAGCATGAAGCTGAAGTTAGCCACTAATAACTAACTTAAATTAGCTTCAAGCTTTATACCTAGCGAGGTAGTCAGAAACCGGAGCGCCAAACGCTATGGCCCCTGTATATTTTTTTCGCCTCGTCCCATAGGATTTAACTTCTTCATACATGTTTCCCTGGGTTTTACGTGAATTTCCTTCAGTATCATTGATATTGTGTTCTTGAATGTAAAACCGAGGTCTCCCTCCTACCTCTTGCCGCTCACCTATTTTTTAGTATCCCCGAAAATGCGTTAATAACGTATTGCGTAGTAACGTACGACTCGTATATGCCACTTTATATAAACATGGATATCAAATCATAGATAGTATGTGTAAATTTTATTAATTTAATGTATTGTATGCCGAGTTTCATGCTACTTCGTCCCCGTAATTTTCGTAAAAAGGGATCCAAAGTTTATACTTTACGTATTTATATATAAATTCAGACCGTATCCCGCACATAGCACAGCACAGAGGGAACCAGAGAACCCAGTGCTAAGAAACTCCGTTTTTATCATTTCCGTTTTCCACTTTCCTTCCACCGCTCACCTTATAACCATAAATATTCCCTTTGAAATCGTGATCAGGGAGACGCTCCGCACGTACCCGGTGTATAACGTGACGAGCGTGGGCGCGGTGTCGGAGGGGGGCGGCGCGGGCGCGGGCGCGGGCGGTGCGGGTGCGGGCGGTGCAGGCGCGGTGCCGGCGGCGGCGGAGGAGTGGGCGGGGGGCGAGTTCGCGTTCAGCGCGGAGCAGCCCGCGTCGCCCGCGCCCGCCGCGCGCATGCCGCCCGCCACCGTGCAGTGGCTGCTGGATCATTATGAGACCGCGGAAGGTTTGGGTTTGACTTTTTTAGCTAAATGTTATTCTCCTGTCTAGTAATAAGTTTAATTTAAATAGTTTAGTAGGCTGGGATCAATTTAAGTAATTTAATAGTATTTGCTTATTGATGTCGATAGATTTATATAATAAATATTTTTTGAGTATAATTTTTTTTTATAAAAAAAAGTAAAATATGAATTCTTATACTTTTATTTAATTGTTGATTTAATTTGAGTTAATTTTACAATATATATTTAAAATATAAACGTAAAGACCGTACAAATTTTTCATTTTTAAATTGCGATTAGAATTTATGTTAGAACTAACTACTCGTATATCGTTATAAAAAACTACATAAAAACATAATTTTCACAAAAAGTTTAACGTATATCGTATACGTAAAAGAATATTCTATTTGTTTTTGTCACACACATAATTAAAACCAAAAAGAAAAATGTTTAATGAATGTTTTATGTATGTACATAGGCGTATCACTACCCCGCTCCACACTATACGCGCACTACATGCGTCACTGCAGCGCGCACCGCCTCGAGCCGGTCAACGCGGCGTCCTTCGGAAAGCTCATACGCTCAGTATTCGTGGGCCTGCGCACGCGCCGCCTCGGGACTCGCGGCAACTCTAAGTACCACTACTATGGGATAAGAGCCAAACCCAACGTGCCCGATGACCACCCCGACCACGCTGACCTCGCGGACCACGCAGACCACGACGATGACGACCAAGACCATGTTAGGTCTCATATTGGCGCTGGAATTAAGGATGATGATGATCCGGTAGGTGTTGTGTGTAAACTCATAGCGATATTTATAAGAAATCAGGAACTATATACCATTACCACGGAATATGCGCCAAGTCTAGCATTCCCTACTACCACTTAGACCACATATTCTACGTGGACCACGACCATGATGACGATCAGATAATGTAGGTTGCTAGTTAGCTTTGTTTAAGTGGCGAACACTTATTGGATCAGTATATAACTGGTAAACACGATAAAGGTAGAAGATAGGTAGGATTGCATTCCTCATTCAGGGATATTTAAATCATTTTCACTTGTTCCGCAATTTAACAATGTTTCGATTTCGGGCGAACAGTGAGTTACGGATTATCTTAACACTATATTCTGTATGTTTATCGTAATTTACGGGGATAAGGGTGAAGCAGAAACAAAAAGACATTGTAACACATACGGTCATTTAAAATTTGTAAACGTTTTTTTTTTTTTAGGATCGCGCAGAGCAAGGTGGAGGTGTGGGCGGCGCGCACCGCCAGTACCTGGGCACTGTGAGCGCTCCTGAACCCCCGGAGGTCGCGCTCGACGCCTGCCTGCCCGATGATATACCGTTAGATGCGCTGCGCCAGTTCCGTGAACAGCATAGGTATGTCTCCTACTGGCTTATGTCCTCCTGGTACCTTGATTTGCTGATATTTGTAAATATCGTATACATTACCATACAACAAAAGATATATTTGCCTTGTGTGTTGTGATTATATCTTGCTTATATATTTGTATATATATTATTTTCTATTAGAACTGCTTTATTTATAAAGCGAAAATTTAGCAAATTTGACATGAAAATGTTAAATTTCTTATGTTATTTAACTACTTTTTACTGTAGTTTAATGACATAAGAAGTGAATTTACCGATTAATAAACTTAAAATACCTGTATTGTAAAGTATGCATTTCCGAATTAACAAATCAAAATTATTATGACAGCACATTTTACAATAAATACAAAAACAATTAAATATAAATAAAAACTAGAACACAATTTGTATCGAATATACGCGAAAATCAAGTAACGACAATCTTTTGTGTTAAAAATCAAAAATGGCGGGAAAAGATATAAAAAGAAAGCAAAGCGTAGAGTAGATGGTCCCTAATTATATCTTATTTGTATTTAATTGTTTTAGTATTCATTATAAAATGTGCTATCATAGTTAATTCTGAGTAAGTATTTTTGATTTGTTTAAATATAATTGGTGTTTTACTTTTCTTATTATTTGCTCTATTAATAAATTGTCTGTATTTCATTTATACATTTCACATATAAATGAAACCTAATTATATATATAATACAACAGACAGCACGGTGCGGAGTTCCTAGAAGCAGTGGCAGCGCTAGACACAGCCAGCGTGGAGCGTTGCAGGCGCGCGTTCTGGCGACGCGCGGGCCGCGTGGGACTGCGACTGGCCGCACGACGCGACGTGTGCGCCTGGCTGCGGCGAGCTGAGCTACGGTTACACCAACGAGCTGTAGATCTACTGCTACCTGATGTCCTTAGACCTATACCGTCGCAGCTCACTCAGGCTATAAGGAACTTTGCTAAGAGCTTAGAGGGTGCTCTGGCAGCGGGTGCGAGCGTGGCGCCGGCGCTGGCGGTGCGCGCGCAGGCGGGCGCGGCGGCGGCGCTGGCGGCCGCGCTGCGTCGGTACACGTCGCTCAATCACTTGGCTCAGGCGGCGCGGGCTGTGCTTAATAATCAGCATCAGATACAGCAGGTGATGATGTGTTATGCTATAAACTGTTTTATTTTGTAATGTTTTTGTAATTTTAATTTTTATATATTACTAGTGGCAATGTTGATCTTCCTGCACATTTTTTTTATATAAATTTCATGTATCATACTTTATCACTTCATCATTCTCATGTTTTATTGTAAAAAGGTCTAAAGATTTACTTTGGCTTATCAATATGCATATATAGATAATATAAAATTATCATATTCTTTTATTTATTCAGATGCTATCGGATCTAAACCGTGTCGATTTTCGCGTTGTACGCGAGCAAGCCGCCTGGGCCTGCGCCTGTGGTAGCGCTAACACTGCACATAAATTGGAGGCTGATTTTAAGGTAACAAATTAATTAAAATAATATGCCGCATATTAATAAGGCAAACAGACAAATGGATAATAATTGAAGCTTTGATTATCAATTTAAGAAAAGGTAACGTTTTTTAGTAACGCTTATTTAAATTTAAAAATAACATAGAAACATATTTTTAGGACGAGTAAATTTAAATTAAATAATAAATTGAATTATAAAATAATAAGTTTAATTATTAAAAAAAATTACAAGTGTCATATAAAAATAGTTTAAATAATAAAACATGAGCAATCAAAATGAACAGTTGATGTCTTTTTCAAGTTAGATATCATCATATATTTATAGCATTTCGTGTAGTGTATTGCTTCCGCTTCTCTCACAAAGTAGTAAGCTGTAGTGTGTGTGTGCGTGTCGCCAGGCGCGGCTGGGTCGCGGCGCGCCGCTGGAGGCGTGGGCGGCGTGGCTGGAGGCGAGCGTGCGCGCCGCGCTGGCGCCACACGAGCGCCGCGCCGACTACACGCCGCGCGCGAGGCGACTGCTGCTCGACTGGTCCTTCTACTCCTCGCTCGTCATACGCGAGCTCACGCTCAGGTACACGAACCTTTTTCTTCTTCTCTTTCTAAGTAATGGGATAACTCTTTATCTTGAATATATTATTCAATAGCGCCTGCGTAAATTACGTGATAATATGTATTTCGATATATACATATTTCCTTATTTTGAACTAGTCATACTTCTGTTTGAATATTCGTTTGATAATATATTTAATTAGATAAAAACTAATACTGCAATATTTAAAATAGCTTTGTAAATAATCCATTACACGCATACTAAATGTTACTGTCAATCATCTTTGTTTCAATTCTAAAACATATTATGTCGATCGATCTCCTAAAGTTTAGTCACTGTATACAACGTTAATTACAAACTTATGTTTTGTGACCAACAAAACATCAAATCTCTGAAAATCGCTGTTTTATTATGTTATAATATGAATTTATTATTCATATATCTAAAACGACATTAAAATTCGTTAAGCACTTTGAAAGACAGACATACATACAGATACCAGAAGCAACTTTGCTTTATACTACAATATGTAAAGATATATGTTTATTTTATAAATAAATTAAAAAAAGATGATTATATGCATCGCTTGAATATAATATTTCAAACCAAAAACTAATAATTCATAATCAAATATGTTTTCATATTCCTTGTGCGTTTTCTTAGTACAATAATACACCACGTCATTTATTTTCAAAGTTACCAATTCCAACGACAGGTCGGCAGCATCGTTCGGCTCGTTCCACCTGATCCGTCTCCTCTACGACGAGTACGTGAGCTTCCTCATCGAGCGGCGCGTCGCCGAGCACCGCCGCGAGCCGCCCATCGCCGTCATGCAGCGCGCCATGGACGACGACGACGAGCTGCCCGAGCCGCGCGACCCGCTCGAGCTGCACGAGCCGCACGACCCCCACGACGCGCTCGACGTGCTCGAGCCGCTCGAGCCGCGCGACCACCTCGAGCCGCTCGGGCAACACGAGCCCGCGCGCTCGGAAGAGGAGGACGGCGATCACGACTGGGACTGGGAGGACGATGACGAGCCCGATACTAAGCGTGTGCGACTTGATGACTAACTATTCGACTATACTTATTTATTCATATTGAAATATTGTCTATTGATTATAACGGAACATCTTTGTGTTATGGCGGCGGATATTTACTATAATTAAAATAACAAAGAATACCCTAAAGTCTAGTCACGCTCGCCATATTATTGTGTGAGAGCTCTATTCCTATATAAATGTTATATATAGGGGATGTATGATGAATAAGAATATTATTGAACTTTGAAACTCTCGATTTTCATATATTAATACAATAACGTAAATAATATTTTATTTATTTTTAATATTAATAATTATTTCGTGTTAATGGAATTGCCTTTCAGACAACGTTGTCCATATATTATTATATTATAAAGAGTTTCAAGGTTCATTAAACATTGTCTTCAGTGTAAGAAATGTTGTAATTAACATATATTTCTCGTTTAAGTTAAGACTTACGAATAATCGATGTTCTATTCGTTTCATTCGAAATCGATTTTATTTTCTTACTTGTAAAAGTTAGTAGGCAGAAGCTGTCTTTGTAAATATAGATGTTTTTTTTTTCTTCTAAAATTAAACATAGATAATAAAAAACTTAAAGAGATAATTAAGATGGTAATACAAATCATTTTCAGCACCAAAAGTAGTGTTAGTTTGTCTTTGCTCATACACTACACTATAGTGTGGATGTTTCACGCTTTTTTTATAAATTAAAAAAAAAGCCTTTTTTTTTAATTAAAAAAATCACCAGAGTGAGTGAGTACTTAATTAAGGTATAGTAATATATTGAAATACGTAATTAAAATTAGTACACACATATATTTTCTGACAAATAGCACTCGATATTTTTGGTATCACACAAGCTGTTTTTTTTTTTAGTTGAACATATTTTTTATATGACACACAAGTGTTTATCTTGTATTGTAAATCTTTTTGAGTAGATCTTAGTGTATATAATTGAATTATAATTTAGTTCATTCTTTTATATGCCATTCAGTGTACATATCGATTAACTTCAAGTAAAATTTGAATTGAAATTTTATAATGTATTGGATTTTTAATAATTTCCTTTACAATATAAATTGAATTGAATGCAGATATATTAAATTAATAAAAAAAATAGTCAAAAAATAATCATTAATAATGTTGAAAATTTTAATGTCATGTGTGTTAAATCGATTTGTGCAGTGAGTGGATCATAATTTATATGTAAGTTGATGTATTTTATGGGTACTCAGTATATGCTCTGAGTTGAATACTTTTTTATATTAAGAATATATTATATATAGTAAAAATATCTATATCCTTATATAACTTGACCGCAGGTCTCGGTATATTTTAAGTTTCATTCGTTCATTATTATTTTTCTTTTAAAAATCATAAATATTTTTATAAACTTAAGAAGATCATTCTATTATTAATTTTTATTTCATAAAAAACGTAAAATGATTGTTGTTTAATCTTTTTGGAAAAAATTGTATGTATAAGTATGTTTATATTATATGGCAACATTAATCTAGTTAGTGCCATAAAGGATCGCGTATATAAATCTATGAGACACGCAGAAATGTCAATTAACTTTTAATTATTAATAGAATACCATAGACGCATACCATTTAAACCGTTTAATGTCAGTTAAAACTTAATTGACGTTTCTAAGAGTAGTTATAGTAATGCTAGTATGTGTATTACACATATATATGAGCAATTTAAAGCGATCTCAACATATCAATGTGGAACGTGGACTTTACTATGAAAGCCAAACAATTTTATAATATATAACACATTGTATTGATGTTTGTTGTATCGATATATAAAAAAGTATTATACATAAGGTAGTATGTATGTATGTATTTATGTTCAAAGAGGTTGTCGTTTTCGCTTTTTAAATTTTGTTTTTTTTTTTTAATTTGCTGTTCTACGTCATAGAAGTGGCCGTACAAACTTAATATTTGTGTATGTGTTAAAATATAAAGGTAGAAATATACAGTTTCTGATATACTGTATCAATATATTATTTACAATAAATGTCATTTTTTTGTCTAAGAAAGTATTCTGTTTTTTTTTTGCTAAGCATTCCCAATAGTTGTCTTTATCTTTTTACATTTGTAAATTAAAAAAAAAACAAAGATTATAATAATTATTAAAAATTATCTTATATATATATATTTAAATATAATTTATTTGATAGTACGGCCATTTTTAATATCGACAGCCTCTTAATACACATTCCTTATATAATAAATATTAATAAGCCTATATGTAATTGGTGTCCGTATATAACCGTGTATTTTTGTATGAATATCGCCTTTGTTGTTGCCTTACTCCGTTGCCGTCGGTTGTGTTTCGAGCAAATAATTATTAATGATTTATGTGAGAATTTTCCAAGTGTCCAATTTACTGTACTAGTGTGTCATGTATGAAGCTCGTTTTACACTCTGGCATTTAAATATTTTTAATGAAAAAAGAAAAGTGACTATGACTTTAAAAAAAAAATTAATTATGGAGGTTCTTTCAATTCAACTGTATGTTTTTGTTTGTATGTCACCTCATAAATTTTTACTGGGTGAACTTATTTAATACGTGATAGCTACTGCTATATGTGGTTTAAATTTGTTTTTGAGTGTTTCATGATTTTAGTGTGTTTAATTTGAAGTCGGTTTTCATTTTTTGTTGAAATTTTAGATTCAAGCATTTCTAAGGGCTACCGTGGCGTATTTGGATAGCGTCTGGTACTAAGCGCGAATTTGGATTGAAAATGGGGAACGGAGTGTCTTAATACTAGGTTATCTCTGCCTATATTGCTGTATGGGAAAATGAGTGAACTTGTATTTATTTATATAATTATTTTCTCTATATAGCAAAGTTAACAGATATCACATAGTGTTAAAACACTCCGTTTGGCTTTTGAGAGTTTTGTTTTACTAAACCAAGGAAGTTAGAACAATTTGAAATATAAGTATTCTCTCAAGTAAAGATCGAACTGGCAACCGTCGTAAGTCAAATGCTTTTTCACTGCGCCACGATGGTCTCATGTACCTATATACTTATATGTAGGTATATTTCTTTAGACGAAATATCTACTAAAAACTCTAGCTATACCTCATATATAAAGAGACGCGTGAAAAAAGTTAGTTTTTTGTTTTTAATATTATATGATTGGTAATATTGTGGATAAAAATTGAGCTTTTAGTTGTGTTAAAAAATTAAAAAAAATCAATTATTTTTTCAAAAATTATTAAATTAATGTTAGCAGTCGATTTGATTTGATGGTGTAAAAAGATTGCGTCTTATAAAATGTATTGGCTAGTTTTTGTTTTACAGATAACATATTTTTTTTATTTGTCAGAGTGGTTCTAGTTGAGTGTAATACTGTAATAGATACGGCCAAGTCATAACGACTGTCTATTGAAACATTGCCTTATTGTTACTATACGTCTGTACTACGATGACAATACTGAACATTTATACTGCGTACACACCGGTAGCAGTGGCGGATTTTTACATTTTATATGACCCATATACAGTATTTTTTGTATTTGCCGCCCGTTGCTTTTTTGGTCGTCCCTAATTTCACGAATTGTGTAAGTATGTGTACTATATTTGATGTTTACTGCAATTTCGGTCTCTTTTTATTTAAAAATATTGACAGATGTCAAACAATGGTTAAAGAGCGGCAAACTAGATTTTTCAAGGGTTGTAATTTTTTTTTAATTTGCGGCCCTAGGCTATTCAGCCTGATAGTAAATCCGCCACTGACCGGACATCACCCGTGCCTACAGATAGTAAAAAACGAAATAGTATACTCAAATATGCCTTAAATTATGCATTCGAAATTATTTTAATCGATTCAAAATAATATTTATTTGGTATTTTTCACTAGATTAGGTCGATGTTGTACTGAACTTCACCGTTCAAATAGCTGTGGAGTTCACACACTAAATGTTATCACTTACAATTAGTATGTAATGGTACGTGTTAAGATATATGTAATGAGTGTCTTGATATACGCTGACCAGCTGTAGATGGCAATCGTTTTTTTTTTAATATTAAATATTTCCTAATACATATGTATGTATAATACTGATATTAGTTTTCTTGTAGGTTCATGCTTTTTTTTGCATTGTATTAAGGGAAAGAGAACATAGAGTTTAGAGAAGAAAAATGAAAAGAATTTGAGTATGAATTTTCTCCCGAGTGGGAAGTAAGTATATTGAAATTGAGTAAAATATAAGAATTTTTGAAGTCATTTTTAATATATTTCATTAATTTATTAAAATAATAACAGTTATTATAAAAAAAAAATATCTACAACGAGATTCGAACCTGTATCTCTATTAGATTCCTTCTAGCACAATAGTGCACAGTAATAACTGTGCTATATATACAACTGTTGTATACGTCTACATCCACTGCGATTTTTAATATTTTTATAACCTATGAAAAAGACATAAAGCTTAGCTTTGTGCTTTCCTTGATTTATTTTCAATTTCGTAATATATTAATAGAGGATACGTATTAGTTATTTAAAAAAAAAAAATTATTTATTTTTCATTTCATAAGTATGTTTCTCGAAAATCATAAAATATCTTTTTATAAATGTATATTTTTTTGCACATTTATTGTATGTATGTAGATAATCAGGTTGTGACCGAAACACAAATTGTTAGCTACAGCTGGTCTCATAAATGAGCTTAACTTTTTTACAAAGCTAGGTAAGGTCTATTGATTTGTTTCGAGGTCAGATGTTTAATGTGAACAACGAATGACGGACAGACGGACCGCGCTCACTCCTACTTCTAACTTGAAACTAAAAGCTTGGGCTTTGTGCTTTATAAAAATATTATTTTATATAAGAAATATTTATATGTATATATATATATATATAAATATATATATACATATAATATTTCTATATATCTATATATATGTATGTATTTGTACTTGGTGTGAATAAGTACATAAATCGAAAATGCATATTTTTCATGGTAGGTATTAAGTTTTAACTATAAATTCTGTTTTTATGTTACTTAAAAACTATTTACCTGAAAGAGTTTGATTGACTTCGATTGTTTTTATTCATTTATTTATTTTTTTATCTGATAATTAAACCAACTCTAATGATTATTATTATTTAAAATTTGTATATGCAAATCGTTTTATCAATCTATTCACGCCTATCGCGGCTATTATAACTCAGTAGCGATTATTCACTGCATATAGAGATATTAAGTTCAAATCCATATTAAATTCATACAAAAACATGACTTCGTTATTAATATTGTGTTTTGAAGTAATTAGCTAAGTTTTAAAAGAGCGCGGTCAAAGTTGAGTGTTAGTGTAAGTATAAGGCAGTAAGCATCTATTTGTATTTGTTGTTGTCTATGAGCAAGCGAGGACACTCGTGTAATGTCTGGAATTAAAGCTAGTCATGTGTTTAGAATGGTGTTTTATTTATCCTTGTATGCCGGTGTTTAATTTTGTATTATGTTTTAATCAAGAAATTGAAGGTCATATTCAAAATGTATATTCGCTATATACGCATTCTTAAAAAGTGACCTAATTCCAAATTATCTTAGAACCATAAAGTTATTAAAATATATAATTATTAACGCATTTTTAACAGACTTCAAAAAAAAGGAGGTTCTCGATTCGATTATATTATTTCTATTTTGTGTTACCACATAACTTTACTTTGGAGTCTGTTGTTTTTTTGTTAAAAAAATTATTATTGTCTTTAGCATTATAAAAATATATTGTCACAAACATATAGGAATTTTCACGTAATTAATCCTTTAACTGGGTATGACGAAATATTTCGTCATACATAGTCAACTGCAATGGGCATGACGACTTTTTCCCCATGTAAATTAATTGTAAAACATTGAACGCATTACATTCTACGTTGTTTTTGTCTATTAACCCTTTCAGACCTGATTTTTTATTTTTTAGAATTTGTTTGAGCCGATTTTA
>JAKGSA010000279.1:115742-169878 GCA_033558755.1 Philaethria dido
TAGGTGTACAACATCAAAATAAATAATACAACATTGAAATATTTCCTTATTTTAACCCACATGTTATGATAAATTGTCCTTTTGCGATTAAAATGTAAAAACCATATATTTATTATAATTCCATATATTATTACCTCAGTGCGTGTTTCAAGTGAAGCAGTTTTGTCTACAGCGGCAGCGGCTAGTGCAGGTCGGACTTCAGCCATGAATTCCTCTGTGCCTTCTTCACCAATCTGTTGAAAAATATAATTAACTTCAATGTCCCATTACACTAAATATTATTATTTAATATAGAATTTATACATATCCAAAGAGGTGCAGATTTAAATAGTGCTAGATCATCTTGCTTACAAAACCAGACTAGGTGCAGGTGGCTCTAAAAGCATGGCAAGGTGATGGTTTATACAAAAAGGAACCACATTTAAAATTATTAAAGTAGAGCACTTTACATTATACTTCCTTTTTCAATAGAGGCATAACAAATAGTCTTATTGATAAATAAAATCCTAAGTGTGTGAATAATAAATACACAAAAATCAACCACAGACTGCAGCCATTATCACAATCAATAATAAAAAAAATGAGCTTATCACTATCATATTACAACATGTTCCAATTTGAATCCTACTGTATTCAAATTTTATGCATTGTTACCACATTCTACTTACCACAAATGTATACTATAAATAAAATAATAACACCATACATATTTACCTGTAAAGCCAAAAGAGGGGCAACAGCAGCGGCGGCTTTTTTTTCACCATCCTTTCCTCTCCTTAAAGCTCTTGTGATGTGATCAGCGAGGGTCACCCTCTGGCTACTCAATAGATGTGCCAAGTAACGTCTTTGCAATATGCTCCTAAGGGACACTAGAGCCGCTGCTCTGGCTGCATTGGCTCTTGCACTTAAAGCATCAATAGTTTCCAGAACTTTCTCTTCAATTTTTTCTTGGATATCATTTTCTGTAATTAAAATTAAATAAAAATATAATAAGTATAATAATATTTACATGTACCAATTAAAAATGGCTACTAGTCAAATTTCTTAACACATTTCACTTTTAATCACTTCTGTAATAAAAATTGTTTTAATAGATAACATCATTTTGTTATATATGTTATATTGACTTTGACATTGTAAAATATTATCTCAGATATAAACTATAAATTTTGTATTTATTTAATTTTTTTTTCTTATATAAGTGTAGATAATAAATGTAACACTGCAGCAAAATAAGCTTTAATTTACTAATGTGTTATTTAACATTTTTGCAGTTCCAAATTTTTCCCCCTGTGGTATATGAGAAACTTGGAAACCAGAGAGTCAATACACTCCATTTTCCACATTCCACTTCAATTGTATACATTTTACACTTTGTATTACCAGGACAGGGCAATAAAAATAAATAAATTAGAACCCTTGTGTGTGGATCAGGCCTAAAACTGCCATGTTTACAGTTGGGTACTATCTTGTCTCAATGACAGCCTTACACTTAATTTTAAATAATAGTCCTTAATTAATATGTTTAACTAACCTGCATCATCATGGTTGCTTCTGAGATCTGATTGACCGGAAGTTTCTGAATAATTGTCGTTAGTCATATCTATACCAGCATCTTCATCAGATGAGTAAGGGACTTCGGTTCTTCTGTGCTCTATATTTGTTCAATTTGTGATTAATATGAACAGAACAAAGTAATGTAATTTAAAAATATTTAATTATAGTCTTAATCTTATGTTAATTATTTAATGATAAGTATAATATTCAACAATAATTACTATTTTCAGAACTGAACAATATCATTAGATAAAGCAAAATAGACATTATTCCATATTATATCATATATCTTAGGCAATCAGATAATTTTAAAGTTTTTTTTTCAACACCATTTCATTACCTAACACAAACATATTGTAAACAATACAATATTATGTAATTTTGAGCTGATTAGTAACTCTGGTATTACCAAGGCCGATTATTTATTAGAATGTCATAAGCTAAACATTCTGCAAACTTGTACAGGTTACTCGCATGTGGTGTTTAATTAGTGATTGTATGAAAGTGTTACATCGTAAACAGGAAGTGATCTTAAAGTCCGTTTAGACATAGCTCGAAACATATGGAATTGCGGAGCTATTTCAAGTTTAAACGAATAAATGTACGTGGACCTGTCATAAATGCGAGAGGAGAAGGCGAACACAAGGTCGCCGCGTGATATCATTCTTGGTAAATTTTTGCTACGACACAATAATTAAACACTGATTTAAATATATAACACTTTAAACTTACCGTATTTTCCTTTTTTCTTTCCTTTCGGCATGGTGATAGTGGTTTCTGGAACGCTACTTACAATAAAACCAAAAATATTCACTATTAAATTAACTACGGTTCTCACTTAATCAAGACGGAGAAAAGTTTAGTATATCAGTTCTTATAGAATGATTTGGGCACCAAATACAACATAAAACTAAAATTTCAGAAAAGCTTTTTAACATGTTTAACCGTGTATCATGCACACACGATTCCGCTTATATGCGCAATGCTATCTGACAACTTGTCATATAAGGGGAAGGCTGCGGCGGGGTTTTTCCGCCATCTTGCGCGCCATGTTGAATAGTGTTTACATGCGATATGACTTAATTTACCTAGACTCCATGTAACTAATTTTAAAATCTTATCATAAAAATAAGTAATTTAAAATGTTTGTTATATTTAAGCATATTAATAATAATACTTTATTATTATGGCATATACAATGACTAATATTTAGGTATTATACCTATTAAAAAAAAAACATAAATACTTTCCCCATTATATTTGTATCTGGCAATTTTTTAATTTCTTAATCATGGTGCAATAATACGAAATTAAAATGCCAAAACCCAAACAGTATACTTTTGTACGTATTGATACTTTCTTTCAACTGTGAATGCGAAAAATATCTGTTTCATAATGTTTATCAACAAAAATGACCTTTATTTCATAACAACTACTGATATTATAAAATTGTTTTTGTTTCCAACAAATGTGATATTTATTTTACGTGAAAAATTGTGTCTAATATTGTGCAATTAAATGTATATGTCATTTGTTTTTTTTTCATTTCATTATTTATTTACGTCTATAAAAATAGATATTAAAAGTTATTGTCATTTTATAAAAAGACAAGGAAGTTTAAAATTTTCTAATTATCATAACTCTCATAAAAGTATTCATACTATTTTTTTTGCTTTGATAAGAAAATATTTCGAAACTATTTCTCGGCCAGCTTTATTTTTCGAAATAAATACCTATAAGTATTACTAGTTATTAATTTTTGCGGTAAGGACTTTATTCTTCTTATAACTATTTCATTAATTTTGCAATTATTTTTGTATCTATACATAACAATATTATTTTTGTGTTCAAAATTTCTAATATCATAACTTTTAGATTTTTAAATCTTTTCTCTAAATTTTTTCCAATTTATATCTCATGATTTTTTTAATATTATATTTTTTTATGTTATATTTTATTATGGGTAAATATTAATAAAATAATTCAAAGTTCAAATGTGTTTGTTTTATTGGTGCGGCTTTTAGAAATTCTTCAATTCTTCAATTCTTCTTCACAATTTTGCTTCACCTCCGCCTATTTCCCCATTTACAGAAATGAAAGAATACAATATTAGGAACATTAGGATTTCCCTATTTGTACTTCAAATGAAGGAATGTCATTAGATAAATAATAATATGGCATATTATAATACTAATCTATGTACATTAGTACGTGAAGGTAAATCTATATAGCTCTTTTTATGAAAATTGTGCGGTCGCAGAAGTCTGAAATTTGGTACATTGGTAGTATGTACAGATAACGACGAAACGGCGACGAACGCGTCATCGGGTCCTGTATATAATTTATATTAATCAAATCAAATCAAATAATTTTATTCAAAGTAAGAAGTTACATTTTTCATTTTTTGAACGTCAGATAATTTACCACCAGTTCACAAGATTTAATGCCTAAGACCTGAGAAGAACCGGCGCAAGAAACTGAGCGGGACTTTTTTTTTTCACTCGGTCAATACTTTACAATTATTTATTAGTGACAATGATACCTTTGAAATAAACTGGAGCGAGCATTTTATTCCCAAGGCGTGTTATAATATAATAATTATAGTTTCAGGTGCTATAAGTATATTATTACTATTATTGTGAAATTATTAAGTGGTCATTATGGTGCAGTGGCTGTTCCACTCTGACTCTGTTACATGTTACGATAAACTTGTTTGTGCGTTCGATCTCTACTCTAAGACTAATTTTAACTATAATATTTTCATTTATTGTTAAAATTAGTTTAACGCCTGTCGTGACGCAGAGGCACAAGCGTGCGGATGTAAACGCGACAGGTTGTGGATTCGATTCTCACTCCAGGAAATGTAAAATTTAGTATTTTCATTTTTTGGGTTTGGTAACAAGGCAAAGCGCGGCGTTGAGTTCCGCCACTCAACACGCAATGCTTCAATTCGGCGGAAAGTGGGGAACGGAATTGTTGAAAGAGAATGGAGTGTCTTAACACTAGGTTCTCTGATTCCCTCTGCCTACACTGCTATATGCGGGTTACAGCGTGAAGTTAAAAAAAAAATGTTTTCATTTCCTCGTACTGTTAATACAAAGCGCGAGGTTGAGTTCAGTCACTCATCTTGCGTTGACTTAATTTCTGATGCAAAGCGTTGAACAGTGTCCTGACACTAGTTTCTCTAGCAGCGTATGCTACGGGGGATGAAGCGTGAAATTAAAAAATCTATGAAATGTCATAGTACTTTCAAGTTACTTGTATTTTTAACATATTTTTTATTATTATGTAATGCCCTAGTAAAATATTGTTGTGAAATTATTAAGTGGTGATCGTGCGCAATGGGACAATGTCTGTCTCTAAACGCGATTGGTTCTGGATTCGATTCCCACTCAAGGTGAAATCTATGTTATGTTATGCGGGAAAAAGAATTTATGAAAAAAGAAAGTAAATAATAATAAATAATTAGTTAAATTTGAAGAATGAATAAATATTTTAATTTTTATGTGCGATGTAACATAAACTTTATGTGTATTTGTCATTTTCCATACTAATAGGGAATAGGTGTGTTATCAAATGCATGGAGCTTTTTCTTTCCTGTGTTAACTTTTTTTTTTAAGCGTTTGGTGGTAGGAGGTTCGTCCTCCGTCTGGCTCGCGACCACTATCATGTCAAAGACGAACCGCCAAATATCTTATGATGTGTTCCGGTTCGATGGCATGTAAGCCAGGTTTTCCCCTTTCCCACCCATCCTTTCCCGAAAATGTGGTGGTTCCGATAGCGGACTACTACATTGTCCTCCCCTTCCATCTGTATTCTGTAGATTGGCAACGCATCTACAACATCTCTGGTTTTGTAGATGTTCATGGGCGAAGGTAACCACTTACCATCAGGTGGTCCTTCTGCTCGTTTGCCATCCGTTATCCATAAAAAAAAAAAAAAAAAAAAATAACTTTACTAGGAATGATAATATTGTATTGGTTATGTGGAACTAAATAGTTATATGAAAAATATGAGATTTTTTTTTATTTAAACATTTGAAACATTTAAAAAAATTATAAAATCTATAATCGGAAAGAAATTAAATAAAGAAGTCGTAAGAATACCTTCTAAGAATTTGCTTATAATTATTCACAAAAATATTAATAAGTATAAAATATAGTTACTACTCTAATAATATAATAAAATAAACGCGATCGATTTTGGGTTCGTATCTCACTCGGGGAATGAATATACTTATTTCAAATATTTTCATTTCTCCTCTCTGGTAAAGCAAAAAACGGTGAACAGTGTCTTGACTCTAAGTTCTCTTTGACTACCCTGCGTGTTTTAACACGTTTTAACGTGAAACTGAATAACAAGTATTTATACATTTTAATTCCATAAATAATTACTTATTAGAATTTAATAAAATATTTTTAAGTTATACCATAAGAGACAAATAATTTTACACAAAGAAATAATAATAAATAAATATATTATTTTGTGTCAATATTTAAAACTAAAAATACATAATCAATTATTTCACAATAATTAGTTAATATGGAGGAACACTTCTCTTACGACCTATTTCACAATTTCAACAAACAGTAAACACAAGCAAAATTTATAATTAAACCCGTTATATCTATTTTTAAACTAATTGACTCATTTCTCTGTTCTTGCGGCCTTTCGTCTTTATTGCCGTGATCTTTCCACTTAGCTTTTTCTTCATTGGAGCCGTACAATTTACCGAATTTGAATTCTGCGCATTGGACCGTCACTACCGGCGGGATTCCAAAGAATATTAAACGAGAACTTTGTCTTTTTAATTTCGTAGATCCTCTCATTTCTTCCAGCTCCCTTCCGTTTAAATACCAACGTATTTCCGTGTCAGGTTCCGCTCTGCAGTACGCTTGCATCTCTTCATCTTCACCATATTCTTCCCCAAGTCCTTCAAGTAGCGGCTTCCTGTGCTCATGACCGTGCACTTCCATATATGCTGTACGCGTAGCAAATCTGTAAGGTGCTACATCACGTTCTATATCGCACCTGTACAATCCTGTGGCTTCTTCTGTGAGAGATCCAAGTTTTAGGCGGCAAGCTGTTGGTCCACAAGCGACGAGCTCGACTCTCCCGACTCCAAGAATAGGAAAGGACCGCGTGCTGGGCGCCGGGCCAGGTTTGTATCGGAAAAACTCATTAGGACCTTTAAACCAGTTGAGCAAAGTAAAATTAGCGTCGTATCGACACTCAATTTCGACGGTTTCTTGGCCAGGAGGCACAACTTCAGGCACTATAAGGTGGGTTATGTTAAATGGTCGCGCGTGGACTGTGACGGTCGCGAACAGTAGTAATATGAGCACCAGCATGGTTTCGGAACGCGCGCGCGCACCGTACTGCTCTAACCGTACCCTCCCGATCTGACGCGTTCTTAATTAAACAGTTGATTAAACTCCAACACTTAACCGTCGAATGGTTCCCTCAGGATTAAGGGGCATTTTCGGTATTTTGTAATTGATAGACAAACGTAGAATTAAGTTTTCGCTAGGGGTGCCACTTAATTTGGGCGGATACATTTGACAATTAGTCACGGAAGTTGTTCGTGTTATAAATCATATTAAGATAAAATTTTAAATTAATCTCATGGCTTGTTCTATTGAGTTATGTTTATTGATATTTTTGTTATACCCATTATAATAATTACAATTTTAACTATTTATGTAACAGCATGTCTAAATAAAAACATATGTTTCCTTATTTTAATTTCATACAAAAAGCAAAGACTATAAAAAATATTATTTCATTGCTTAGAAATAGTCAGTGGTCGCGGGTTGAAGGTGCCGGCTCCTTGTAAAAATTACACGCATAATGTGTCATCAATTTCGCTGTTAGATTGATCTAATCCGCTACAAGCCTGCGTACGATACATATGTCCTCAGTGATTTTTGACAAACAACTTTAACGTAAAATTTGAAATACAAAATATGAGTATAAATGGTAATAATAAGTTACACGTTGTCATAGCAACGTGTCTTTTACTTTATATAAGTGTGTCAAATGACAGTGATAGACAGAGATATGACGTATTATTTTATTTATTAGGTACATACATACATACATAGCTTCACGCTGTATCCCGCATATAGCAGGGTAGGCAGAGAGAACCTAGTGTTAAGACACTCCGTTCCCCACTTTCCGCCGAATTGAGGCATTGCGTGCTGAGTGGCAGAACTCATCGCCGCGCTTTGCCTTGTTACCAAACCCAGGATATAAGAAATTCAATTTCCTGGAGTGGGAATCGAACCCACAACCTGTCGAGTTTACAGTCGCACTTGTGTCTCTGTACATTAATGAATTTCTAATGCATTATCATAACAGCAATTGGTATCACATAAAATTATAAATTTATTACGTAAACTTGTGAGCTATACAATATATTATATATTTTATAAAGTTTCAAGCTTATGTCGCATAGCCGTGTAGGCAAAGAGAGCCTAATTGTCAAGACACTCCGTTTCCCTTTTTCCGTCCGAATTCAAGACGTTAAATATGAATTCAAAAAATTCAGTATGAGATGTTAGCAGTTTAAAGATAATTATTCCCTAGACTGGAAATCGAACCAACAAACATCACGTTTATAATCACTCTGTCCTAATCATAATGGCTTTATCATATTTTGAAAGTATTGGCTAATAATAAAACATAGATTTTCCAATGACGCCATTAACGTAGTTAAAGAGCGTTTGGTTGAAAAGAATGTTTTGGGGTTCAAATAGCAAACGGAGGACTATAATAAATTAATTGATTAAATGCGGCGTTGGGTTCCGCTACGTATCACGCAATACCTGTTAATTAACAATGTATGTCCTGTACAATAAAATTTTACAATAAAAGTTTTGAAGAAAATCTGCCTTTTAAATTTATTTATAAAATAATTAGATAGGAAATTAGATTTTATTTAAATCGAAGTATAAAATATTATATTTGTAATGCAAATAATATACCGCGGTTAAGTTAGGGTCACACTGGCTATCTCGAGTGGCCCACGCGTCTCGGAAACAAGACATTACAATTTTATTAGCAGTAATCTCCTTAAGTGTTATCAGCTTAATTGAATAATGCATCGTCATAGCAACTCTTGCTATATTATAATAAAACAAACTTTTACACCCAGGTGTGGCTGCTTTTATCTATGGATCGCAGGGAAATAACAAAGATATAAGAGCATTTGGATTTATAGGGCAAGATATTACATGTACCTTGTTGTTGTCACGGTGAGAAAGCGAGAAGCGTTTTTAAAGTTAATGATTTAAAAAATATTTAAAATACACCAATTAATTGTAATAATTCAGTTCGGTTTTTTATGGCGCCTTTTCTCGTTATGGCGCTTCGAACGTGTCAGATGAGCACAGATCACTTCGTCAAGGTCACGTTGTATGGAAAACATATGAAGGGAAATTGATTTTAATCAATATGAGGTACAGACAGGAGTCGGACAGTGATTGTGACAGAGGAGAACTAACGCGCATTTTGAAGGGGGCCCTTAAGCCGGTTTACCAGTTCCAGGCACTGATTCAAGCTCCTCTCCCAGCACAACGCGATGGGCCCAGCACCCGCACGGAGCACTAAGGAGTTTCTTCTCTATTTATTATGTCATCATTAGAATCTTACACGCGAAGATTGTAGGTTCGACTTTTTCACCTATGGATTTTTTAAGGTTTTTTTTTAAATAATTTGGTTTTCCTGGCCTTGTAAGATAAGATGCGGTCTCCAGTCCTGTTTAAGACGTTACGTCTCGAAAGAGGGTAGACAGTAAAGAACGAATGGATGTACTTATAACTAGATACTATCAATTTATTATGCATAATGGATACTATTTTTTAAGACCACGTAAACACGCTAAAATATGCGTTAATTTAGAAAAGTGCATATTGTTTATACAAAAGTGTCAATGGTATGGTAGTGTGGGTAATATTTATTGTATTGTTTTAATCCTTTTCAATGAATTATTATGGAAAATATTTGCCTTCTGCACATAAGCTTTAATTATGCCAATTATCATACTCCTTCGCTCGCATAACTTTCTATGTATTTTGCTATATATTTTATTAATATTTTCAAGTGAAAAGAACAGTATTTTTGGTGGTAGGAGGTTCGTCAAAAAAGACGAACCGCCAAATATCTTATGATGTGTTCCGGTTCGATGGCATGTAAGCCAGGTTTTCCCCTATCCCACCCATCCTTTCCCTAAAATGAAGTGGTTCCGATAGTGGACTATTACATTGTCCTCCCCTTCCATTTGTATCCTCTAGGTTGGCAACGCATCTACAACGCCTCTGGTGTTGTAGATGTTCATGGGCGAAGGTAACCACTTACCATCAGGTGGTCCTTCTGCTCGTTTGCCATCAGTTATCCATAAAAAAAAAAAAAAGAATAAACAGTACATACATACATACATACATTTATATATTGAGTCATATCATCTTAAGACTCAGTAGAGTCGCTATATTACCGGATATACTCGAGTACATGTGTCAAGTGTCTCTTAAATTGTTTTAATGATACTTTTTGATGAAATATTATACGTATGTGAGTAAAAATGTTTTCAAAACGTACATTTACCAATAATTCAAAACTATTGAAATTTCACAATACAAAAATAATAATCCCCCACTACAAGCAGTGTTCGCAAGCCGAGGTTCGGCCCCACAGGAGGCGCCCTTGTGACACTGCAGTTCTAAGTTGATGCTCCTCTTCCCAAGGAGGCCAAGCCAGGGTCAGAGCTCTCTAAGCTCGGCCCCCCACAAAACCCGGTGACGCTGTCGAGGCCAATAGGGCCAACAGCATACTACACAGTCGAAAAAAAAAATACAAAAATATTTTATTATTTTAAGAATAAAAAAAATAAGTTTAGGGGAATTTTAAACTTAATTTGTACGTAATATGAACAATCAGTCGACTAAAGTGCTTGGATAACCTCCAAGAGGTGTAAGTTCAGGTACTGCTATGTACAATTTTTTATAAGGTGCCTTGACATGATTATAACCGTTATTAAATAGTTTAAAAAAAATTTTGGTAATTTTTTTATGTTTTTTTAATTTACACTATTATTTAAAAAAGGTTCTAGTCAAAGTCAAAGTCAAATAATTTTATTCAAAATAAGAAGTTACAAGCTTCATTTTTTGAACGTCAAATAATTTACCACCGGTTCACTAAATTTAATGCCTCAGACCTGAGAAGAACCGGCGCAAGAAACTCAGCGGGACTTTTCTTTTTTTTATTTTTTTTATATTTTACAATTCTTTATTTAGTGGTTCTTCACTAGCTACTTTTATAGTAATAAATTTTTAATTTTCTTTTTACTAGATTAGAATTGAGATGTACTAAATAAGAATGTACTTATAAATATTGTATATTGTAAACATTGGCTTCTTAAATACAAAATATTGAGGAATCCAATTTTTTAAACCTGAATGCATCTATATCTTTAATTTCATAATGTTGTAAAGATTTGCTGGTTACATAATCAATCATACTTAAAATGACTACTAAAACGCCTACCATGAGTAATAGGGACGACTTTTATAAAAGTCAACGTGGAAAATAATGTGGTGACTCATGCATAGTCAATTGCACTTGATTTGTTTTGTTCTCTCTTATTGTATGGAAACAGGTAGATAACCTATATATAGAGATAAGACACTCCGTTTTTTCGTCCACTTTAGATAAGTTGCAGAAACAAATGCACGTTTTCTTTAGGAAGAGTGAAGAACATACATATATACAATACATAGCTTCATGCTGTATCCCGCATATAGCAGGGTAGGCAGAGGGAACCTAGTGTTAAGACACTCCGTTCCCCACTTTCCGCCGAATCGAGGCATTGCGTGCTGAGTGGCGGAACTCAACGACGCGCTTTACCTTGTTATCAAACCCAGGAAACGAATAATTCCATTTCCTGGAGTGGGAATCGAACCCACAACCTGTCGCGTTTACAGTCGCACGCTTGTGCCTCTGCGCCACGACTGGAGTCAAAGAGCGAAGAAATACCTATATATTATAATTAAAAATAATTCAGATCTTTTAAAGTGAAATTTCTTAGAATTGTTGTCATTTGTAACTCTATGTAACGAAAAATCAACACTAACAAAATAGATAAATGCATACTTCAGTTGGAAAGAGATAATATAACATTCATGTAATGTTTGCTCGTAAGTCTCGTAAGTAAACTCGTAAGTCGTAACAAAAGTAAATAGAAATAAAATAGATTAAAATATAAAAAAATAAATAGTCACAATTAAATATGAAATAGAGATTAATTTCGGAATTTTCACGGGTGTCGAGTATGAACTGCATGTACACTTTTTTCGACTCTAGTGGCCCCTACAACGTCACCTGATTTTATAGGAAGCTGACATAGAGTCTTTGACCTTGGTCACCCTTGGGAAAGTTCCTACAGAAATATAATAAAGAATTCGTACCCACAATCATCGCATCGAGTCCTTCATTTTCTTTGTCATTTTATATTATACACGGCAAAAGTATGTTTTGCTTTTTTTGTGTGGTTATTTCTAAGTATAGCTGAAATTACATTTGTTACAGAAAAATTATTTATGTGTTGTTTAAATTTTAGCAATGTGGAAGTAAAAATGCTCTATATAGGTAGAGTTAGTTTTGAAAATTTTGTTCCACAAAGAATTTCGGGGGCACTTGCAATTATTTGTTTCTTTGTTCATGAATGTTTTAATGCTCTAGTTTTTCTTCTCTCGTAATTCTGCTGCGATTTCAACTTATGTTCGATTTAATTAGACTTTGGCCCATTCTTTAAAATTACTAAAAGTACATATCACGTTTAAAAAATCAACCTCCTACTAAACTAAACCAAATTTAAAAACAAAAATATAATTTTCAAATTATTTTATGTATAATTCAAAAATTTAGACAATTATCACTAAAGTAATTTAATATCACAAAACGCTTGCTTAATTAACAAATTGTCGCTTATCTACTTTAATATGCGGGAACTATAATTATTTCCTTTTAGGGTATAATTTAATTATTTGATGTGATTTGTCATATTTAGGTAATAATGACCGTTTTTAGTTCAAAAGGGGACAAATCTATGACACGTCATAAGTGTACTTGTAAATGACACTAAATGAATTTTTATTTTAATGATACGTTTTATAATAAATACCTCTAGCAGGGTGAAAAGTTTTCAATATTTAATAATAATAATTAATTGTAATTATTTTCACTAAATTCAACTGACAATCTTCATCGTACGTCAAAAAGCCCGCCATCCTATTCCCGCCTTTTTTATTTTTCTTACCTTCTCTGAACGAGAGTTCAGAAATAATAATAATGGCGGCCGTATTAATTTTAAATTATTAATCACAAAATATAAATAATAAACATTAGCTAATAAATTTAGTATAATTACTTTATGCAAATATTTTATAATTTAAGACATATTCATTACAATATTTATATTATCTAACATTAAAAAGTTCTTTGTAAATATTTTTTTATTTATTTTATTTCTCATTTTAATTTTTATTGAATCCAATTGGCTTTCTGCCTATTGCCTACAGATACACTTCCGTTAAGAGTATAAGATTACTTTTCTGTAATATTAACATTTTTTAAATCTTATACCATAGAATTATTTTTTATATAGACTCCAGATTATTTAGTTTCTTTAAACTCATACCTATAATTAAAATTTTAATAAATTTAGTTATTAGTGGAAATGTTTGTCAGTTGTTGATGCAGAATTTAATCTATAAATAAATAATATAAGATATTTATGGTGTTTTCAATCGAAATCGTTTCGTTCGTTTCAAACATAGTTGGTACTAAGCAAAATATTTATGATTACCAATAAATTGTATTACTGTCGTCATAATATTTGTACTTTTTGGTTATACAAAAGACATTGCCATCTATCGGCTACTAGTGACACTTAAATGTTATATTTAAGCCGTAGTTCTAATGACTTAGTTCTTCTGTTGAAAGAGAGATGGCGTTGAATTCTAACTAATATATTTTATAATAATATACAGTTACTAATGTTAATGACATCAAAAACCAAGGATTCTAGTTTCTTATATTCATATTTCTTTATTCATTCGATTTTGCATTTGATTTTTAATCAACTTCAAAAAAAGGAACAGTTTCTCAATATTTTCTATGTGTAACTTTTTCCCGACTGAACCAATTTTCCAACTAATTTTTTACGATATAAGATATAATAGCTACTGCTTCTGATGTGGTCCCATTTAAATTTAATTAAGATCTGATTATATCTTAAAAATATATTTATTTAGCTTAATATGAGCATAGTAATATATATTATTGTACAAATACATGATATAATATAATAATAATATATATACAATTATATAGACTTGTTATATACAGTATATGTAAACATATAAAATTATAATTAAATATTTTGGGAATCGATTTCTTGTTAAATGCTACCAGTAGGTGGTCCGCCGTACGCTGGTCTGGTGCAGTGTCAATTTGCACGATTAATGCTTTTAACAACGCCCACGCACGCGGCTGTACGCTCTTGAGTTAAGGGTAGTACCGACTAAATTTATTAAAATACGTCCCTATATAAATAATCGATTGCAAAAAATGTTAGTTCTGAGTTGGACTGTTTTTTTTATGTGTGGTTACCACGTAAGTTTTAACTGTGAGAACCAATTTTATTGTTTTTTTTTTATATGATAGATAGTGTTTCTGCTGTGATCTCATTTAAATTTAGTTAAGATGACAGTAAGCTGACAGTACTTTTTGAGTCAAACGTCAAAATTTTAGTGAATTTTATTTGTAGAGGTTTCCTTACTTTGTTAAAATAAAATATGGCTTTGAAATGCTTATCTTTTATGTTCTTATTTCTGCCACAGCGCATAAGATAATCTTATCATGTCTTTACAATATTTTTTATATTGCTAGAAAGCCTAATATGAAAATTGTATTGATATTAAATTATAAATGATATTCAATACTTTAAGTTTAAAAGGATTAATTCATTAATTCAATGCTGTCTTTTTATTTAAATCAATATATTTTTTAAAAATTCATCAAATAAGTTCTAAAGTTGTTGCCAGCAGAAAAAAATAAAAAAAAATATCAAACTATAAGTACAATAAAACAGTGTTGAATCATGTGCTCAGCGTGTCGCAGTCAGAGTAATTTGATTTCTGCGTCGCATGTATATATTACTGTCATTTTTTCTCAAATGTTTATGTAGATCTGTATGCATGCCAAATTTCTCATACTTTTTCTTATAAGAAATATTTTAACAGCTGTTGAAAATATATATTTTTATTTATTTATTTATTTATTTATTTATTAAGACAGTTACAGTCCAGTTGTTAGTAACAATAGAAACTTAAAACTAATATTAAAAATCAATATACTCATTTTCAGAATTCTGTTAGGACTGTTCCGCATTCTGTTTAATAAAGACGCGGTCCGCTTTCTCAAAATCGCGAAAAAGGCATCGGTCTTCGCTTCTGTAAACATTGCGGACGCACTACAGAAGCGTCGCAGTCCCAACAAAATCCTGAAAGCATTGTTATATTGCACTCTGAGTGCATATAGCAATGAAAAAATATTAAGGGACATAAATCAAGAAAGAAAATTTAAGTTTTTTGTTTTATCTAGATAGAAGAAATATAGAGGCGAAAGTTGGCGAAGGTTGTGGATTCGTTCCCATCTTAGGGGAATGATCATATTTAATTAATTCTCATTTCCCTGCTTTCGTTAGACAAAGTGCGGCTGGACTGATTCTATGCGTCGTATTTTTATTTATATATTTTTTTAACTTCACGCTGTATCCCGCATATAGCAGGGAAGGCAGAGGATACCTGAAAATCTACTGTTAGGACACTCCGTTCCCCACTTGAGGTATTCCCCCCCGGGTTTCCCCGTTCTCCACCGCCAAATTGAGGCATTGCGTGTTGAATGGCGGAATCTATTTACATTTCTGTGTAATAAATATTTGTTTCATTTCAAGCGAGATGAAGACATACTTCTGTTTGTAGAATGGAATTTTTTAAGAGGAGTAGAAAATATTTAGAGAAAAAAAAAGATGCAAAATTTTTTATTTATTCTATAGTTTAATTATAGGTATATAAGTATTTTATAGTTAATATTTTTTATATTATAATATATTATATTATAATTATAATCTTTAATTTATATTTATATTTTTTTCGAGCTTCACATTTTCCTCCGCAAGGTAGAGAGACAGAACCTAGCGTCAAGACACTCCGTATCCCGCTTTCCGCCCGAAATTGAAACATTGTGTGTAGATTGGCGGAACTTAACGCCGCACTTTGTCTTACCTGAGCGCAAACATGAAAATAATTAAAATATGTATGTATAATAATTCCCACGAGTGTCAATTGAACCCACAAGCGGTTCGTCTTTGACAGTGACATAGTGGTCCACTGAGCCAGACGGAGGACGAACCTCCTACCACCAAATTTTTTAGTAAATATCCCATAATATGTAATTAATCCATCAGCTTAAATGAAATTACGCATTATTAAACACTAATCTAAATTGTCCATTAAGCCATGAATAGAATCATATTATACGTACATTTATATGAGTTCCGTAGTAAATTTCCTACACACATGTTTAGTCAAAGACGCCCACCCACGCGTTATGGGACATTTCTATACGCATGCACTAGTAGGGAATCTCGATTTTGTATCTATTTATGAATATACGTTTTAGAGTTTCTCGCAAATACATTGCTAAAGCGGTTTCTTGTTACAAGCTACGAATATATTTGATACAATTGAAAGTTGTAATTGAATAGTATATTTGCATCATTTTTACCGACTTCTAAAATGGTATATTTTTATGTTCGTTACAGCATCATATTTTTATGAAGGGAAACCCACTGAATTTTGATGATCACTACGTTTTATACTGCGTTCTGAATTTGTCGCTCAAAATCTAAACATTATGACTTTCAATTAACAGTATAAAATACTTAACGAATAATTTTATGAGTTAATTTGAATAATTCTATGATTATATTTAAATTATTTTAATTATCCTCGGTCTGGTAATACTGAAATATGCGCGAGCGTTGAGAATATCCGTCATTCCACACACAATATCACTAATTCGGTGGAATGTGGAGAATCGAAGTGCCCTGACATCTAGGTTCTCTCTGCACAATGCAGTGAGTAAAGTCGTGAAGCCGTAACGCAAATATATTGCTACCAACAATTATACGATTATCATATCGATATCCTAAAGCGATGATCTCGTCAATGCCATGTGAACAATTTGTATCACTTTTCCTGTAGTGAGAATATATTATATTGAATTTTGCGTATAAATAGATCGTAAAGGGAAATATATTTTTAATATATTGTTATAAGTGGATTACAGGCTTATTGCTTAAATTCGAACATTGTTTTTAAATACTTTAATATACTTGCACTTTTTTTTTTTTTTTTTTTATGGATACCGGATGGCAAACGAGCAGAAGGACCGCCTGATGGTAAGTGGTTACCTTCGCCCATGAACATCTACAACACAAGAGATGTACTAGATGCGTTGCCAACCTAGAGGATACAGATGGAAAGGAAGGACAATGTAGTAGTCCGCTATCGGAACCACCACATTTTGGGGAAAGGATGGGTGGGAAAGGGGAAAACCTGGCTTACATGCCATCGAACCGGAACACATCATAAGATATTTGGCGGTTCGTCTTTGACATGATAGTGGTCGCGAGCCAGACGGAGGACGAACCTCCTACCACCAAACAAAACTGTTGTTATTAAGAGAAAAAAGTATTTTCTTTTGTATATTTCTTTGTATTGCTTAAACAAAAAAAGAAAGTTGGAGGTTCTCGATTCGACTGTATTGTGTTTTACGTGTGTTACCATATAACTTTATATTGAGTGACTCAATTTTGATGACCTTTTTTTTTAAATGATAGGTAGTGGTTCTGATGTGGTCCCGTTTAAATATAGCTAAAGAGTAGTTTTTGAGTTATTCGTAATAATATTCATTTTGTGTAATTAAATACAAAGCATACAAAGCGTCATAAATGATATTATATTTAAAGAAAATTAGGGAAATGACATGAAATCTGCTATAACACAACCAATGTTTCAAATACCTCCCCTTTAAATGTCATTATATCTTGTCATGCATGCTTAAGGTATTCACAATGACTCTCTTAGGGAACACTTGGGGAGCTCTATAAATCTTACAAGTTTAGCTAAGTAATGGAAATGCAAAAAATAATAATATAAAATAAAATTTATTTCGAACATTATAAAACAGTCTTTTATGTAAATAAGTTTTTCGAACATAGCTTGAAAAAAAATGTGAGTAATTATTGTACGCTCATAAAATATGTATGTTATGTCCTACATAGCTACATGATCAGCTAGTAAGTGTGTAAAAAGCGCGACGTTGAGTTCCGCCATCTCGTATACGGGCGAAATGCGGAAAACGGAGTGTTTCAACACTATATTAGTGTAACTTAAGTTGTGCTTAAGTTAACATTATTTCTGTAGCTTTATCTATCATGTTTTGTTTTAAGTGCAATAAAGAATATATAATAACGGATGGCAAACGAGCAGAAGGACCACCTGATGGTAAGTGGTTACCTTCGCCTATAGACATCTACAACACCAGAGTTGTTGAGATGCGCTGCCCACTTACAAAATACAGATGGAAGGGGGAGGGGACTACAATGTAGTAGTCCGCTATCGGAACCACCACATTTTGGGGAAAGAGTGGGTGGGTAAGAGGAAAAACCTGTCTAACATGCCATCGAACCGAACCGAAACACATCATTAGATATTTTGCGGTTCGTCTTTGACATGATAGTGGTCGCGAGCCAGAAGAAGGATGACGACTTACAGTTAGGTGGTAGGAGGTTTCCTACCACCTAACTGTAAGTCGGTTTTCTTTATTGTTCATTTATTGTTCACAAAGCATACAAAGCGTCATAAATGATATTATCTTTAAAGAAAATTAAGGAAATGGCATGAAATCTAGTATAAAAATCTATGTTTAAAAATCGGCTACCCAGCACCGGAGGGGAATTGTATTCTAACCCCGTCCACTCACAGGGAACGGTGAACTGTCTACTCTGCAGTGAGAATAAAAGCGTGAAGCCTAACATTTTGCATAAATAACCCATATACTTTTACCAGCATATTCGCTAGAAGTATCTTACAATAAAGGGTAAGTTAACGGTAGTTTCAGTATTATTTGAAATAATGCTATAATGATTGAAGTTGTACATTTCAGGAATATTCCGTGTCGATAGTCGATTGATTGCAAATGCTTGGTGCAAACTTCCCTTATAGCTGCGAGGTAACTGAACAGTTGGCCACTTTGTACAAGTTACCGAATGTAACGAATGCATGCTTTAAATAAACTATACTCTATATACGAAATATAAATAATAAAAATATATTTTGTCCTAATAAATAAAATATTATTGTTAATATTGTATGTTTTTTTGACGCGACGTTGTGTTCCATCACTCAATACACAATGTCTCGAATTCTGGCGGAAATCGAAGAACGTAGTGTTTTAACACTAGATTTTCTACCTATCCTGCAATGCGGAAAAAGTGTTAAAAAAGTAGTCTTTTTGTTTATGGTATAACGTTTTGGTAGGTTTGGTTATTTTTTTACACTGTGACAGCAATTGTTAAGATGTATTGAATAGATGTATATCATATTGTTTTTTTTTTACGTAAAGATAAAAGTGTTTTTGAACATAAAATAGAATATGAATATTTTTTTTTAAATTGTTTTGCTTTTATTTAATTATCTAATCGTACAAAGTATTAATCCATACGAAAAAGAGGTTCTATATCATTTTATAAGTTAAGAAAATTGATTTTAAATTATATCATATTATTTTCAGTTTTTCAACTTACGCCACACTAAATTCACAATTACATGATATTCGTACGAACTGAATATGCAAACGCAATTTATGTTCAGTACAAACTATTTGCTTGTAATTTGACAGATATGTCACTGATTGTAGATATTTACCACTAAGTTTAGTCGTTGCCAAACCGTAACTACTGCTAAATAGTTGTAGAGTTCGAATTGCAAAGCTCCCGAGTGTCTGCCACAGATATATTAAATTGTGGATTGAATTTTGATCTTGAGATGTCGTATTTCTATATTTTGTATGTGATATTTTTAGATGTTCTATTTCTATGTTTTATATGCTGTTTTTTTAGTGAATATATGAAAATGAAGAATTTTTTTTCAAAGCAAGCGAAAGAAATATTTAATTATTGTGTTAATTATAAATATTATAAAGATGAATATATTATTTAAGTTAAATATATATTATTGAAAGTAAGAATTATTTATATAATGTTTTACATATATATCTATTAGTAAATGTATTTCATAATGTTATTTATTTCTTATTGCAAATAGAAAAACAAGTAAATTGGTAGAAGCTGTCATGGTGCAGAGCAAAGTCTCTAATCTATTGGCAAGTACATAAGCAAGGTAAGTCATGAGTTCGATTTCCACTTAGGGGAATGATTACATTGAAACGGATGAAACGGAGTGTCCAGACACTAAGTTTTTTCTGTCCGTACTCGGAAAAAAGTGTCAAACTACAAAAATTAAAGAATTATAACTAATAAGATGTACAGATCTTCCTATCTATCAGAAATCAAATCGATGCGGCTTTCTTGTGCTTCACGTCTACATTACTTTGACCTGAACCCGTCTTCTATAGAACTTAAACAATTGCTGCAATCATATTGTAATTTAATACTCGCTATACAATAAATTGAATATTATTATAGACACTGTTCTGGCGTAATTGGTTGGTTGGAGTTTATTGGTAACTCCTGTGATTTTCCACCATTATGGCACGGTGGAATAGTGTCTTATAGTACATGGAAGGGTCGCGAGTTCAATGTGAATTGGTGGAATTATTATAATTAGGATTATTTTAATTTTCTTGGTAATAAAATATGAAGTCAGAAATATAGGTATGTTTGTTTTACTTTAGTCTAACTAGGAGCGTTGTTGATTTATGTTACTTAATACGCAATAAATAAGGCAAAGTGTACAATAATATAATTTTTCGTTTCCTATTGTTTTGGAAGTG
This sequence comes from Philaethria dido, assembly GCA_033558755.1. Classification (NCBI taxonomy): domain Eukaryota; kingdom Metazoa; phylum Arthropoda; class Insecta; order Lepidoptera; family Nymphalidae; genus Philaethria; species Philaethria dido. The sequence goes on from JAKGSA010000279.1 coordinate 136,440, forward strand.
AGGATTTAACTAAATAATAAAAATATTTATTTTACAAATAAAGTATTAATCGATTTAAACTAGAAATTGTAAATAAAAAATAAGTTCAACTTGTTATGACATCTTTTCTGTATCAGAATTCACATCATAGACAAGTCCGAATATCTGCATGCATTACGTCTATGGGTGAACATGGTGGCATGTGAGCTCATTTTTTTGTCTCTGCAGTATTGAAATACAATATTGACTAACATTTGTGCTCTACATATTTACATATTTCAGCAAATATAATATTTACTTTATATAGTCACGTAGCAGCGGTTTCCGCTCTTTTTGTAGTTTTTATCCAAAATGTAGGTAAAATTTTAAGTGTAAAAAAAATATTTACATGGAAAGTTAAATTTAATTGAAACTATTTTAATGCAGAATACTTTTGGTATTTGTTTGACCCGACATATGGATTACTTTACAGAAAGTCGTGGTCGCAGTTACTGCCTGATCTATAATAATAAGCAAAATATAGCACTTTTTACATAAAATACATTAAAAAATATTGCGAATAACTCCAAAAATACTTGTCCAGATCTTAACTAAAGATTTAAACGGGACCGCATCAAAAGCACTAATAGCTACCATATAAACAAACAATCATTAAATTAGTTCATCATAGTAAAAAAATCTCTACTACCCTTTTTGGAAACCGGTACAATTATTATTTCATTTAATATGTAGAAGTCAAAGTTTCCCCGTTAGGTGGTTCGTCCGCCTCAAACTGGCTCGCGACCACTATCATGTCAAAGACCGAACCGCCAAATATCTAATGATGTGTTCCGGTTCGATGGCATGTAAAAGCCAGATTTTCCCCTTTCCACACCATCCTTTCCCCAAAATGTGGTGGTTCTGATGAGTGGACTACTACATTGTCCCCCCCTTCCCATCAGTATCCCTAGGTTTGGCAACGCACATCTCTGGCATCTCTGGTATTTGTAGATGTCTATAAGCAAAGCAACCCACTTACCAACAGGTGGTCCTTCTGCTCGTTTGCCGCTCCGTTATCAGAGACAAAAAAAAAAAAAAAAAATTCACGTAAAACTAATATTTATTAAGTCCAAATTTAATCCTAAAATCGTACTCAATTGCAATACAATAGCATTACACCAGTTTACGAGCCATCCCATGGCATCAAGTTCGAGCCATCGTGATACAACAGTTGGTGGTAGGAGGAGTTCTCGTCCTCCGTCTAGCTCGCGGCCACTATCATGCTCAAGGGTGAACCGCCAAATATCTTATGATGTCTTCCGGTTCGATGGCATGTAAGCCAGATTTTCCCCTTTTCCCACCCATCTTTTCCCCAAAATGTGGGTGGTTCTGATAGTGGACTACTGCATTTGTCACCTTCCCATCAGTATCCCTAAGGTTGGCAACGCATCTACCGCATCTCTGGTGTTGTAGATGTCTATGGGCGAAGGTAACCACTTACCAACCTGGGTGGTCGCTTCTGCTCGTTTGCCGTGGAGTATCAATAAAAAAAGTCACGTAAAACTAATATTTATTAAGTCCAAATTTAATCCTGGAAGCCGTACTCAATTGCAATGCTAATAGCATTTACACCAGTTTACGAGCCATCATGGCATCAAAGTTCGAGCCATCATGGCATCGTGATACAACAATCTTATTAGATTGTTCTACTTCACAATACATTTCCGTTGCGAAGTTCAAACGATCAATAACACGATGTTTCGTGTTCAATTTATATGGCATATGTATTGGTATCAGATGGAGACTCACGCTTGTGTCGCTAGCTGGCAACCGCGATATGGCGTGCAGCACACACTAAATCAAAAACGCATTTCGATATTGATGAATGTCAGATTGAATAACTGCCTTTTTTTAGCTTTTTGTGGCGAAAAAATATGGCCTGTAAATTAATTTTGTTTATTTATAGATTTGCTACAGTTACAATTTCTATATTTTATACTCTCATTGTAATTTTTATATAGCAATAGTAAAAATATTGTAGTATTTAGCTTTGCATGGCACGTTTTTGGAGTGGTGGGAGGTTTAAATCCTCCGACTGGCTCATGACACTATCATGTCAAGAGACAGACCGCCAAATATCTAATGATATGTTCGGTTCGATGGCATATAAGCAGATTTTTCCCCTTTCCCACCCACCCTCCTTTTTCCCCCAAAATGTGGTGGTTCTGATGAGTGGACTACTACATTGTCCTCCCTTCCATCAGTATCTAGGTTGGCAACGCATCCTACAACATCTCTGGTGTTTGTAGATGTCTATCAGCGAAGGTAACCACTTACCATCAGGAATTTCTAGAGGTGCTATATGCTTCTGCTCGTTGCAAAATCCGTTATCAATAAAAAAAGCTAGCGTTTGTTGTTGTTGATTATTAATAAAATAAAATGTAATTAGTTATTGAACATTTCAAGAAAGGTACATTATATTGCAGAGAAGACCATTTTATTTAGTAGTTTTTTGATTTAACACTTACCTACTTAATTTCCGCTTATCCTGGCAGGGTAGTCAGAGAAGAACGGAGCGCCAAACGCTACAGTCCATGCATACCTCTTTTTGCCTCGTCCACAGTCATTACCTCTTCATGCATGCACTCCGAGGATGTTTTGATTTAATGATTTGTATTTCTTTTTCGAAGCCCCTTACACTTGCTTATATCCCTACTAATCCTTTATCTCTTTAATATTATTTCTATTATAATAATATAATAGTATGCAAAGGTTCATGTGTTTGAGTATTTACTCAGTTAAAAACTATTGAACTCTCAATTAAACTAAGGAAATTTCACAGTAATATCGTTCATACACCAGAATAACTTATAAAGATAAAATTGATAAAGATTTTTTGTATGGTGGAGTCATAATATAACAAGTAAATAAAATATACTTTGGAGACACCTATATCATGTTTTGAATACAATTTATGTCGTTCATAGAAATAGGTCATGAACAAAATTGGTATATCTCTTAAAGACCAAATATGATCCAATTCACTCCACACCCCCTCCATAAATAATTTCTCTACATCGTTACATTATTAAAGAATTAAATTCAGCAAGAGGAAAATATAATTTCCCTTTTATGGGTAAAGTTAACAAAAACGACCCCATCCACACGAAAACAATTTTTTAAAGTAATAACTTCCCATGTTAAAACGAGACCGTATTAACTTCAGTTGGGCTGAGTTAGATTACAAGATGGGAATGGAGTATTGAAGCAGTTTATTATTAAGATACATACTTTTAAGCCATTTTTTTTAAGCCAGCTTAAAAAATGTTTTTTTCGGCTTCGCACTTTGAGTGTGCATATCAAGGATGTTAAAGGTGACGTAATTGTTAAGCCACTCCGTTCGTTTTTTTTTACCTGAATTCAATACGTGGTGTTAGACTGCGGAACGAGCATCCTTTGTTTTGATGTTTTTGGCACAGAGAGATGTGAAATTAATTTAACTATATTCGTGTCCCACGAATGGAGATCGAATCCACAGCTAATTACGTTTTACAGTTAGACACTTCCAATCGCTGTTAAATTATTTATATTTCCTCGCTCTGGTACAAAGGACAAAGCGAAGGAGCAGTGTCTTGACATCTTGATTGAGTATCAAGAGACCCTGTTGACATTAGGTTCTCTTTGACTACTGAGTTTGAGGCTGTAAAAAAATAAAATAATAAAGTAAAAATAAATTCGCTTAATATAATGTTTTAAAATGTGAAAAATTGTAAAAAATTTCTGCCTTTTTTTCCGTATTGCCGCACAATTTGGCGTATTGGTGCGCTCGCCTTGCTCCAGTGGCTGCCAAGTTGGCCTATAAATGTAAATGACGGTAGAATCTCGTTTTGTAATATTTTTCAAATCTACCTGGGGTTTCCTGGCTCGAGTGTTTGTTGGCAAAACTCTCCACTTGTGTTTAAAAATAATGAAAGCTTTGTCTGCATATGGCGTTTACGCGAAAGTCAATGAACAATGTCGATTATTATGCAGGAGGAATTTACACGACTTTTTGGCTACAAAAACAGTCATTTTGGTATCACTAAAGGTGATGGAGCTTATTCTTAGAGTTATATCTTTGTTTCTAATATGATATCTTTTACAAAATATATTTCAAATGCCGATTTTCATACACTTGCGACCGTATGGCTAACGTCAAAAGGGGCTTTTTGCTTTTACATTGTATGCCTTATTGGTATACTCGGAGCTAGAACTAGTTCGAATAGGTAAGACTAAAAATAAACATAAAAATAAAGAATTGCAAATTTGGAAAATTTTTACCTTTTTTTATTTTTATTTATTGATAACGGACGGCAGAGCAGGCAGAAGGACCACCCTGATGGTAGAAGTAGTTACCTTCGCCCATAGACATACAACACCAGGGGATGTTGTAAGATTGTTGCATAACCAAGGGGATACTGATGGAAGGGGGGACAATGGTAGTCCACTATCAGAACCACCACATTTGGGGAAAGGATGGGTGGGAAAGGGGAGAAGAATCTGGCTTACCATCGAACCGGAACACATCATTAGATGTTGGCGGTTCGTCTTTGACATGATAGTGAAGTGCGAGAGCCAGTCGGAGGACGAACCTCCTACCATACCGCAGCACCGGTAATTTTCATTTTTAATGTTAAAAACAGTACATATATATTTTTTTTATAAACGTTTAAATACATATTCAAAGTAGTAAGCTTTAGCACAATATTAAACAAAATGAGTTTAAAATGTTAATAAATAAGTTACTTATGAACTAACCGTGTTACGTTCCACGAGAGTTCTTAAACATGCACACTCAGTAATGTAATTAAAATTCTTGTACCATAGAGGTAAAGATTTTTATGGTAAGTACGACGAGCCCGTGTTCATACATGCCCATCTGCGATGAGCTTGTTAAACTTCATAACATGTGTGAAGTGCTACAAAATAAAGCAAGGATATACTGATGACTAGATAGGTCTTGTTCATTTGTTTGTTTAATGTGGGTTCAATTCTAGTTAGGGTATAATTAGATTTCTTTTATTCTTATATATAATTCCTAGTCAATAGTTTCCTAGTAATAAAGGGTGGTATATCTCTATGCCCACCATGCTATATCTGTAAGGGGAATAATTATGTTCTAAGTATATTACAGTGATATTTAATTTAAAACGTATTTTTTTTTGTATATGCAGTAAAAAAATGCTTTGCGTTACATATGTTAAGTTACTATACATATATTTGTGGAAGCATACAATATGTAAACGTTGATAGATTTATAAAGAATTTTACCAAAAATATCGAAAGAACCTCATATTCACGTCAGTAATTCAATTTTGAATTTAATATAATATTTTCTGTAAAATTGAATTTTCATTCTGTTGGTATTTACACTAAACCATGTACCACTTATTATATAGGCAGCACAAAAAGTATCATTTTTACTGTGACAGACATTCTATATATTTTAGATTCAAGATAAGAACATAAACCTATATGTGACCTCCATGTTCAGTCGTTATTATTATTAAAAATCTTTCCAATTCATAAAATTTAGTATATTTGTTACATCCAGCGTAACACCTAAATCCCTACGATCCACGCGGGATGAGTTGAGTTCAGTGAAACTTGGCCGACTGTTTGTAATTTTAAAGTAGAGAGTTACACACCGCTTTTATGAGTTTTGTTGCAGAACAAGCCTGAATAGTGATTATGTGTTAGATATCCATCGCAACTTTGTTTGACGGACCCTCGCAGTTGAAGCTGTCAGGTCAACTGCATTCACGTGCTGCAAATGAGTTGGGAAATGATAAAAAATCTAATATTATGCATATTTTCCTTTTATTTGTGATTTATCATTATATGAATAGGTGAAGTTTTGGATTCCTTTTTACAAAATTAAATCAGACGCAGATGTATAAAATTTGGCGTAGTTAAAGTTTATATAGAAAATAGAATAGAATAGAACAGAACAGAACAGAACAGAACATAAGAGAAGAGAAGAGAAGAGAAGAGAAGAGAAGAGAAGAGAAGAGAACAGAGAAAACAGAACAGAATAGAATAAACTTTATTGCACACATGAGAAAATAAAAACAAAAATAAAGAGGAAATAACAATATAAATGCCTGTGTATGCAAAGGCGGTCTTATTGCTACAAGCAAGCTTTTACAGACAACCTTTGGTGAACATAGGATAAAATGCAATAAGGAAAAGGGGAATAACGTTATTGCTTCTTCGTCTTCTTCTTCTACCCCTTATCCCATTATTTGGGGTCGGGTCTCCTTACTCTTCTGCGCCAAGACGTGCGGTCCTGGGTTGTCGGTTCAGGCAACCCCTCTTGTTTTAAGTCTCTAGCGTTAGTGGACCACCAGGTTAAAGGCGGGCGGCCTCTACTTCTTTTTGATTCCGGTATCCGTTAGTGCAAGGAAAGAAAATAGATAATAAATAAAACTCAGTAATTAAAAAAAAAGAATAAATAAACTAATATAATTATAATATGCTAATGATATATAAATATGTATATACAATTATATATATATATCCATACATACAAATACACATACATACATACAAATCTACATACAAAACATATATATAAGCATACATACATATGCAAAACAATATATACATAAACGTAAGGACACATATTAAACTTCTAAATTAAACAAATATTCTTTAAGACGACTTTTAAAATTATAAAACGATTTTGCATGGGGTACTTCAGTAGGAAGTTCATTGCAAAGAATCGCAGATCTCACAGTAAAGGAGTTGGGGTAGAATTGGGTATGAGAGGAAGGTAATTTAAGGAGATTTATCACTTCACGACCTGAGTTTGAGTAGAAAGGAATCGGAACCAAGGAAACAGAATCGTTCTTTTAGATATGTGGTAAGCTCATTAGGTGTAGTAAGCTAATATCTTTTGCTATGATGCAAACGACTTATTAAAATAATATATGCCACAATAAGTCATGAAGCGAAGCGTATTTTACGTGTCAACGGGTCTACTCGTAATTGGATAGTGATAGCTTTTAGAAAAGAAAAACTTCTTTTCTTGCTATTTATTAGAAGGAAGTGTTATTCATTTATGTTAAAGTTATTTTAGGTTTTAAGGTTTTAAGACTAAAAAATAAAATCATTAAAAAACCATATCATATATGTACATATACCATACACATCTAATAAATCAATTTGGCGGAAAGTGGGGAACGGAAATGTTGAAAGAGAATGGAGTGTCTTAACAGTAGGTTCTCTAGTTCCCTCTGCCTACCCCGCTATATGCGGGATACAGCGTGAAGTTAAAAAAATCTATTAAATAGATCACAATTATACATATTATAATAAATACAAATAAAGATAAAAACAAAATACATTTAAAACCAAAACAAAATAGAAAGAACACAGCAAAGTTATAGATTCCATTTTTCCTCTAACTAACAATTACTCATTATTTCACAGAAATGTGAAGCAAGAACAAGAACAGTGCAAATAACATCCATCTATAAACTCAGAAATATACGCGCTCTATAAAATTCTCAACATAAATACAAGTTGAAGATCGCAAACATCCCGTGAAACGGATATCCGGTCCGTCTCCCCTTTACAATTAATCTTTCAGCTATCTTCCGCTACGAAATTGTTTTACGAGTCTAGTTGCGGTTACACCTAAATGTTGAATTCTGTCTTGTAGATGAGATGAGATGAAATGGGTGGAATCCGCGGAAATATCTATTTTATATTAAATGACCTTGTTTTATACATAATTTGTGTTAAACAACAGCTATTTTGCTTTTCGAAGTCGCTTGTATTGCTCCATTTGAGTATATGTATGCACGTAAAACATACCTTTTAAAGCAAAATATTTAATGGGCTCCTAAAAGAAGATATATTTAAGGTAATTTAGAATAATAATTAGTTATTGATAAAGCTATGTTACGTTTAAAAATATTTAATGATTTATTTTCTTACGAAATCGAACGCGAATTAGTTAGTAGAAATACCATGCAGGATAATATTTTTATATTGATTTAGATTTTGCCTCAATCAGGTTAGATTAAGTGGTATTGGATAATATGCCAGAAATAATTCGATTCAGAAATGCCTCGATTCGGCGGAAAGTGGGGAACAGAATTGTTGTAAGAGAACGTAGTGTCTTAACACTAGGTTCTCAGGTTCCCTCTTCCTACCCTGCTATATGCGGGATACAGCGTGAAGTTAAAAAAAAAAAAATAATTGAGGATACAAGATGAAAGGCACTTAATAAATTTCAGGATTTATTAGGAGAGCATCTGTTTATGAACGCGACGGCTCGGTTTTAACCGGAAAGGGAAGAATGGAGTGTTTTAACTCTAGGTTATCTCTCTAATAAACACTTAAGGCTTAAAAATGTCCATAATATACTATACATACGCTGTATCCCGCATGTAGCAGGGACACTCCGTTCCCCACTTTCCGCCGAATTTAGGCATTGCGTGCTGAGTGGCGGAACTCAACGCCGCGCTTTGGCTTGTTACCAAACCCAGGAAATGAAAAAATCTATTTCCTGGAGTGGGAATCGAACCCACTATACTATACTTATACATAAACATAAAATATCTTTTATATTCGGTTATAATATAAAATCTTATTGAGATTTCGTAATCGTCCTTTATCAATATTACTCTTATCTCCCCCGAGGCTGGAGACTGATCACTTTCCCGTCCTTCCGTACCGATCATTAATTTTTTGCAAACATTTCCGTACAAGAATTGATTGTCCAATCTTGCTGGATGACAGTCATTTGTTCCCATCATATTATTGTAAGACGTTACATGTAACATGTGTGACGTTCTGAAATTATTGTCAAGAAAAACATACATAATATTATGATAAAGATTTTTTTTGGGGGGCTTCTTACGTAAAAAATTTGCTGAGAGTACCTAAGTTTTTTTTTTTACTGTATCCCGCATATAGCGGGGTAGGCAGAGGGAACTAGAGAACCTAGTGTTTAGACACTCCATTCTCTTTCAACAATTCTGTTCCCCACTTTCCGCCGGATTAAGGCATTGCGTGTTGAGTGGCGGAACTCAACGCCGCGCTTTGCCTTGTTACCAAACCCAAGAAATGAAAATACAAAATTTTACATTTTCTTTAGAGGGAATCGAACCCACAATCTGTCGCGTTTACAGTCGCACGCTTGTGCCTTTGCGCCACGACAGGCTTTCTTATTTAAAATAATTATTAAGAGTTAATTGCAAATTAAATTTAGGTTAAATAGGAAATATTTATCACGCTTTACTGAAATGCGTTATGAGCAATGGTTTTTGTTAACAAGCGATCTATATAGGTGCTCTATGTTTTACAATTTTGTCTTTAAAAGCCAGTTATGATTATATTGTTTTAGAAATGCATAAAAATTATAACGTAGTAAGTATGATTTGGACCTCTTAGAGACAAAATAAATTCGGCTCACTGCAATAAAAAAACATATTACTAATATAGAAAAATAATTATATAGAGGCACGGAGGCACAAGCGTAAACACGACAGGTTGTGGGTTCGATTCCCACACCAGGAAATGTGAAAGTTTAGTATTTTGATTTCCTGGGTTTGGTAACAAGGCAAAGCGCGGCGTTGAGTTCCGCCACTTATTACATATAAAAACATAATCTCTCTTAATTTTGCATTTTTATGCTATATTTGCAAATTTAAGTTATGTATTATATTTTGTTTGTATTTGCTAAGTTTTCAATGGACAAACAGTCAAAAACAGTTGTATTGACGTTGTTCCTACTTGAAAGGAAGATGTATTTATATAGTAACGTAGTATATACTATGTATGTATAGTTCAGCTATGTCGCGTCAGTTTGGCAGCGCCGGCGGCTGTGGAAAAATATCGGCTGTAGCCTGTAACGTCAGGCTGCCTCGCGCAAACTACGTGCTTCAGACGTGCGAGACACACGGACTGACAACTTGATGAGTGTTATTAAATTCATATTATTTTAGGTATATATTTTATTTATTTTTCAAAGGCTTCAATCACTGATTTTTGGGTATTCAATTCGTTTGAGCGTGTCAGCTGAGTAAAATATACGTTCTCAACTCGTTCGTCCACTTTAAAATTCTTAAATAACATAATTAAATAATCATACATTAAAAAGCTGACGGCAGGTAGCACAGGATTTGACATTAACGCGATGCGTTGTGGGTTCAATCCGAACTCGAAGAAATTATACTATTTAAATTATTTTCATTTTCTCTGCTTTTAGGCGGCGTTTAGTTTCTTCACTCAACATGCCATGTTTCTTATTCAGATGAAAAGTTAGGAAGGGAGTGTCCTAACACTAGGTTATCTCTAAAGAAATACAATTTATTTAGAGTTAAATTTTTAATTTTACATAGTAATAACAATCTAGTCCGTGTGTAGAAAGCTTCCAACAGCGCGTAGCAGGCATCGGTCCGGCGGACATTTTGACAAGCGAGTTTTTCACGGAACCCAGCACCGTAGGTGAACTTTCATAAATACATATTTAGACCACCTGCTGTTTAGTGTTATGGGCTCCGTCTGACACTGACGAAAACTAAGCTTAGCTCTTGCGTTATTAATAGATAGCAACAAGTAGTTGATTGTGATGCGAATATTATGCCTCATATTATGACAGCGGGAGAAGATTTATTGTTGTTACATTGATATATTGTGTTTTAGTGAATAAATAGGTTCTATATGGGTGGTTTAGTATTTGATATTTCAAGTTATTTTTTTTATATTTTTAATTTTATTTAGCTGTTATTTGTGACTGGAATTATGTTTTTTTTTTCATTTTAATAACATATTAATATAAGATACATAAGATATAGCAAATGTTGACAGCACTATTTAGTTTTATATATTTCATATGGCTCATAACAATTTCAGCGAGGTGATGAAGTAAAAATTCATGAAATTACACATTATTGTAAATTTTTAAAATCAGCGGAAGATAATATAATGGCCTGTTTTAAATAAAACTATTCCAAACGAATTAACGCGTTTTGGTATTAAAGGTAGACTAAATCTGGTTGTGACCACGGACTACTATAAAATGCTCAAAACTGCGAGTTTTCATGCAGGATTTCTTGATAGTAAAGTGTATGGGATTAGTCCAGTTAAAATAGAGTAACGTGAAATATAAAAAATCGCCAGAGCTTAAGATTTTATTACACATATTCTTCAATATGTAAGACAGCAAAACTTTTAAATTAATCATCAGGCTACTGACCTTCGAAAATACAGTGTTGATGATACTGGAAGGTCTCATTAAAAGCATAGATCCATCGAAGTCATGTATGTTTACGCTAATGACAGTGGACGAGAAGAAGAAATTACAGGAATCCATGATTTCTCATATGGCGACCACTCGTCTGTAAACTAAATTAACGAAAAAATATGAACATTGTCATATCACTAGATATTCTTTCTGATTTCAGCATATAATGTGGTACGTCAACATCTTGGGGGCCTGTATTATTTCATTAATATTTCTACGATGCCAATACTTCTACATAATTGTATAAGTATTGGCATCGTAGTGTTTAACCGAAATTCATCTTTCTATGTACATATATACCTACTAAGCACTTCTATTTCCATATATCTATTATCAAATCAATAAAATAATCATAATACAACTTCTAAGATCCTAAAGTATACGAACTATAAACAATTCCCACAGCACTATTACCCTTTTGGCACAACAGTTACTCTTTTTCCGCAAAAGCAATAAAAAAAAACTACCGTCGAACAAAAATGCACTTAGTACTGTAATCCTTCAGCATAGCTTTTTAAGCGCAATAGCAAATTGTTAACAAAACGGTATTTAAGCAGAAAAAGTTTACACTTTTCAATTAACGGATTAAAAAACAAAAGGTGGAATGCAGACGAGCCGACATGAATAATGTGTGCGTCATTGGATCAAGCACTCCTACTGTATACTATCCTTCTCGTAGTACGGTGATTTCAGTATTTATCGGTACATCGATTATACTTACAGTACTATTGTTTGATTCTTTATACTGTTTTTGTGTGTATATCTTTTTAGAACATTGATAACAGACAGGTTTTCCGATTCTCACTCCAGGAAATGGAATTTTTCATTTCCTGGGTATGGTTAGGCAAAGCGTGGGGTTGAGTTCCGCCACTCAGCACGTAATATCTCAATTCGGCGGAAAGTGGGGAACGGAGTGTCTTAACACTAGGTTCCCTCTGCCTACCCTACTACATGCGGGATACAGCGTGAAGCTATGTATGTATGTATGATAATATTCTAAATAGACAACATACACACTTACTTAATAAAACTTTGTAGTTTCTCATTACTTTTTTTTATATTTATGCGACTTAAAAAAGTATTCGTAGGTGTTTCCAATATTTTTTTTTTGATTTTGTTAGTACAATTTATTTCTTACACCCTAAATATGAGTATTGAAATTTAAAAAAATATATATTTAACATACAAATAACATGAGACACTTCTTCTTCTAGGGAGACATAATATAATTTAATTTAATATTTTTTTAGATTCACGCTGTATCTCGCATGGTAGGCAGGGTAGGCAGAGGAAACCTGAATTAGTGCTAAGACACTCCGTTCTCAATTTTTAAATCAATATATGTATGCTATAAATAATATATGTACACTAAACAGCTTAAAATCCCTTCAACCTCTACTTTGTGAGATAGAGCACCTATCGATAGCGTGTCGCGTCGTCTGCGCTCGGCTTAACACGCTTGAATTTACGATACTGCATGCCTTTTAGCAGTTTTATATGGATTGCGGAGGTTTTACAGTTGTTTGAATACATTGCTACATGAAAAGTAGCTATATGAAAACTAGAACACAATGTACGATCAGTACAATACGCTTATTGTTTTATGGTAATGTTGTTTTTTTTACCTTGTACATAATTTTTTTAATGCGAAGAATTAATAAATGTGGCTTGATTAACTGGTACAGTCTAACAGTAAAGTTTCTTATTGTCATCTGATATATAGATAATAATAAATTTATTGGTATTTGGTATAATAGGTGACATAGACAATAAAAAAAGCGTTACAAGCGTGCGGCTGTAAACGCGACAGGTTGTGGGTTTGATTCCCAGTCCAGGAAATGTAAAAGTTTAGTATTTTAATTTCCTGGGTTTGGTAACAAGGCAAAGTGAAGTGTCACTTGAGAGAATGATTGGTTTTTTTATTAGCTTCACGCTGTATCCCGCATATAGTAGGGTAGGCAGAGGGAACCTAAGAACCTAGTGGTAAAACACTCCGTTTCCCACTTTCCGCCGAATTAAGGCATTGCGTGCTGAGAGGCAGAATTCAACGCCGCGCTTTTGCCTTGTTACCAAACATAGGATATAAAAATACTAAACTTTTACGTTTCCTGGAGTGGGAATCGAACCCACAACCTGTTGCGTTTACAGTCGCATGCGTGTGCCTCTGCGCCACGACAGGCGTTATGGTTGTATTAAAATTATTTAAGTCTAAAGTTCTTTTAGTAGAACCAATTAACACAATGTTCAGATTTCAATAGGATACGAAGAATATAGTGTCTTGACTTGGATATATCTGCCTAGACCTATCCTGCTACATGGAAAAAGCATATTAGCGAGACAAACATACAACATGTTAAACAAAAATTTCAACATAAAGCAAAGTGAACAATATTAATATAGCATTCTACAGACAGTTGAATATAAAAGCATTCGTTCCCGGTCCTCATTACGCGGACTCGCCGAGCCAGTTTTAACTTCACTATTTACACTTAATAACGGCTAAAGTGTCTCAAGGCGTCTTATCCTACGGTTGAAATGCATTCAAGAAGTTTGTAACTTGCATTTACTCTATGTTAAGTTGTTATTGAGTCCCTTAACGAGCTGCAAACGTCAGCTTTTACGTTAAACGTACTAAGTAATATTGATGTGAGAAACCATTCTTATTCATTCGTTCTCGTTTGCGACTTTGTCTGATGATAGGGTTGGAGTGGCTGTTTTTAATGCTGGATGACGTTTCGTACAGCTGGTTTTTCTTGTAATTTTATGATACTTTATCCTATTTAACTTTGAAAAAGAAAGAGGACGAGTTAGTTGTTACTGCTTAATACAATTTTTATTTGAAATCGATTTTTTTTTTGTTAAGATCTTTCTTTTAGGAGAAATGCGGAGCAAAATTATCAATATTTTCATGAATAAAGAACATTTAAAAACAAGTGAATTTAAATGAGATATCTTCACGTTTTCCCACGCTTTAGTAGAGAGATCTTAGTGTCGAGGCTCTCCGTTTGACACCTTCACCCTTATTCTTTATTAGGAAAATTATTAATATTTAAAAAAAACCTACTGTACAGATTTAGATGAAACTTTACACTAATATGTCTCATACATAAGAATAACACATAAGGATCTAGTTTAATATAGATCAAGCAACTAGTATAAAGAGGTATTACTAACAATAATATTTTAATAGCAATATTTATGAAAAGTTTATGGCACAGCCCTATGCATTTATAGGATTTTCTAGGAATTGGTAATATCCTGGCTGTCAAACCATGATAAGGTATATCTTGTGAATAGAGTGTAATCGGATTTTATACCGCGTAAATTAGGCATTTAAGTCGCTGAGATCAACCTACATTTTGACCTGTATTTAACTACATAAATTCTTATTTAGTAAAATTTACTTGCTAACCGTCGACTCTATTTACTTATTCGTCATATATAAATTTTGTGCTGATTATAATTTAATATTAATAATTTAAAATAGGGGAAAATTGTTTGTAGAAGTTTTAAATTTTTAAAAATATAAAATAATAATAACACTTTATTGCACATAAAGACATACACTACATATTACTTACAATTAATGTGCAATGGCGGCCTTATTACTAAAAGCAATCTCTTCCAGGCAACCATCAATAAGGAACATATTACAAGTATAGAATAAAATATTTAAATGTGAAAAGTCTATCTATCTATCTATCTAGAGTGCGCCAACGCGTAATGTGGCAGCGTTGAGTACCGCCATTCGATACGCAATGATTCGCTTTGGGGCGGAAAGTGAGTACCTTGACTCTAGTTTGTCTCTGGCTACCTTTTTATGTGATAAAAAGCAACAAAATCAAAAAAAATGTACGCATGTGTATAAAAAAAAGTAAAGAAATAGCTACTTGGTTTTTTGGTAGGAGGTTCGTCCTCCGTCTGGCTCGCGACCACTATCATGTCAAAGACGAACCGCCAAATATCTTATGATGTGTTCCGGTTCGATGGCATGTAAGCCAGGTTTTCCCCTATCCCACCCATCCTTTCCCCAAAATGTAGTGGTTCCGATAGCGGACTACTACATTGTCCTCCCCTTCCATTTGTATCCTCATTCCATTTGTATATTGGCAACGCATCTACAACGCCTCTGGTGTTCTAGATGTTCATGGGCGAAGGTAACCACTTACCATCAGGTGGTCCTTCTGCTCGTTTGCCATCAGTTATCCATAAAAAAAAAATACTATAATCGAGAAACGTATTTAATACTTAATAGAATTATAATTTGAGTTATAATAAACAAAACAAAAAAAATTAAAAGATTTTTCAACTGTTATGCAAAAGACATAAAGCGCTGACAATTTAAAATGTTTAAAAGGGAAGTTGCGGAAATATACAAATAGAAATCTTTGAGGAATCACATACACTTTAGTTCACTCTTCATCAGTCAGTCTCCGGGGAGTGCCGGCGAGACAGACTCCTTGCCGTCTGCGAGCTTACTCGTATTGTAGAGCAAAGCTTTTGTAAGCTTCATTGAAATTAAAGGATTTTATTGTTCGCTGTATGATGTGTTTACTTGCATAATTGAAATGGGGCGGCGAGATGGTACGAAAATATTGATTCTAGCTACGACATTTCTATTTAAGTCTTATGAAATATGAAATGTGTACTGAGTGTTTCACTTATAGGTTGTATTCTACAAATGCATTTTATGGTGCATCATATTCGTCTTTTTGACTTTGTAAGTCGTCGTATTCGATAGTTTTATTTCGTATTTAAGGAATATTCAAAATAAAATATGAAAATTTGAAATAGTAATACCAATTTTGTTAGTGTCAGTGTTTTTCGCATAGCTGTGGAGTTGGAGTGACTTAAATCTTGGATCTCCATTACCCACACGGCGCCCGAAATCGAGACATTGTGTTAAATGGTGGAAGACAATGCCGCACCTTATCTTATCAGTGTGGAGAAACGTATTCATAAGGATCATTTCCCTGAGCGGGAATTGAAACCACAACGAAGTAAATGAAATGAATATGGAATTCAAAATACAAACAAACTTTCGTAATGACTGTATTATTGGTTAATTGATACGTGTCGGTAAACACCCAGTTGTGGGTTAAAATGTTATTCGGAATTATTGTTACTAGTGTCCCGTTGACGCGTTAACAACGCGTTACCTTTGGCAACATGTATTATTTTATATAAGCGTGGATGTCAAACACGTGGTAGAGTGTGTTACATTTATTTTATTAATTTAAAATACTTTTTATGCATTATTGAAAAAATATATTATCATACTGTACTCCTTCTGTATATAAACTACAATTGTGCCAATTATTTAATAATTTAAAGCTCTTTCGTCCGCATAATTTTCATTAAAAGGGGAAATAAGTATTTTCTTCACGTTTTATTATTGCACATTTAACGCCTGTCTTTGCGCAGAGGCACAAACGTGCGACGGTAATCTCGCACTAATCTAACTCAGCATGAAATGCGATGCGATCCAGTGGAAAGTGAGGAACAAAACGTAGTGACTTAACACTAGGTTCTCAGGTTCCCTCTGCCTACACTGCCATAAAGCGTGAAGCCAAAAAAAAAATTAGGATTTATCCTAATAGGCACTAATCGTTACACACATACACAACATAACAACCATAAACTATATTTTATTTACTAACCGTCTTCTTTGAGGTAACTTGAATAGTATAGAATAAACCTAACGATTTACTATAGAATAGACATAACTTATAGACTGTATTATCCATTGTAGCGATCGTAGAAATAAATTTCTTCCGCAGGAACGTGACCGCATGGCTGCAACTCCTGTACGTGTTTGGCACTCACTGTCTTGCCGCTGAGAACTTGCTGGTTAGGTCTTATCATTTTATACAATAGAAACAATAAAGAATTGTGTTTTAGCACGCTTTGTTAGAGTTATATTTGAACAGGGAAAAACAGAAAATATGTCTGTCTGTACAAACGTTTACGTCGGCGTCGTTAAAATATTTGAGTTCTCTCGCTCTAGTATCTCGTAATAACCTAATCAAGATAATAATTGAGATTTTAGACTAAAACGTAAGATTGTTATGAATAATTCAAAAGCTACATGTCAGATATTTTTAAATGGGATATCGTAAGCACTCAAAGTCAAAGTCAAAGTCAAAGTCAAATAATTTTATTCAAAATAAGAAGTTACAAGCTTCATTTTTTGAACGTCAAATAATTTAGCACCGGTTCACTAAATTTAATGCCTCAGACCTGAGAAGAACCGGCGTAAGAAACTAGCTATTATATGGAAAAAGACTCATCAAATTTTGTTCACCCAGTAAAAAGATATGCGGCAACACACAAAAACACAGTCAAAATAAGAACCTCCCCCTTTTAAATGTCTGTTAAGAATGTGGTACTAGGTTTCGCCAAATGACTTAATGTTTCTAATATTAATATTTATTATGTATAACAGCATTGTCATCAGATCTAAAGATGTATTTTAAATTACAGTTTAAAAGGACTAGGAATTGAGTCAAATTTAGTTTGCAAGATCTGTATCTGATCTGTATCTGTATCTCACGCTAACACAAAAAGGTTAATAAAAACTGAAAACATAATAATAACATAAAATGAAAAAGAAAAATTATTAATAAAAGTGGTGCAGTGGGACGGCGTCTGACTGTAAACACGATTTGTTGTTGAGTTGGGTTCGAATCCTACTCCGGAAAATGATTGTATTGAAATTATTTTCATCTCTCCGCTTTGCAAGATAAAGCGTTCCACTGAGTTTCACCACTTAACACGCAATGTATCGAATTCGGACAGAAAGAACCAAACGGAGTGTCTTGACACTACGTTCTCTCTGACTACTCCGCTATGTGTGAAGCGTGAATCTCCTTTTTTCTTAGTTAACAAAATTTTTGAAACATTTGTTGCATAATAATAATAATAACAGACTTTATTAAATATATCATTTTGTAAGCGTGACTTATGTATCGCCGGAGGCTCGCATGTGCTTCTGTAGACGCAGCCAGGACACTGTTATACGGTGGCTTGCGGCGTAATATTACGTGCGAGCGAGGACTAACTACTACTGATTTATACCGCCTTGATTGCTAGTAAGAGTTGCTTAATTGCGTATTAGAATGTATCTATAAATTTTATAGGCTTTATCAAGTCGTAAAATATAATATAAGATATTATATTTTGTGAAATGTATTCATTTGGGTTATAAATGTTGTTGGAAGGGTTAAATGTTGTAATAAAAAAGGAAGCTATTGCTGGAAACGATTCGAGCTTATATAATCCTATTGTTTATGCATATACGCTTTTTTCCGTAATGCGGCTTAGGCAGAGATAACCTAGTGTTAGAACACTTCGATCTGCATTTTCCATCCGAATTGCTCTTTGAGTGGCGGAATAAATACAATCATCCGCATCAGCGTTTTCAGCCTCTTATAGATAGGTATGCAATTCCTAAAAAAGTCCAAAATATTTTCTTCAACTAATAAAATTAATATTATTATAGTTATGATATTTTAAAATATTACAAAATTCTTATATTTTAACTCACAAAGTTAAAGAAAGATGAATATGCGTCGGATAATAAGAAACGAAGTTAGGTTAGTTAAACCTAGACATGCAATTTTGTAGTGGAGAACCTAGTGTCAAAACACTTCGTATTGAATTGTAAGCTCAAATTCGAGATATTGGCCTTGGGTGGCGGAACTCAACGTCGTGCTTCGTCTGCTAGAGTGGAGATAAAAAATGAATTTAAATTTTATCACTCATACGAGTGGAAGTTGAACCGATAGCCAATCGCGCTTACAGTCCGACGCTTTTCCAATACACCACGATGGCCTCTTATCTATAAGATAGAAATTTCTAAGAGAGACTAAAATATTTTATTACCCCTTTTTATCTAAATAATTTAAATTTAATATTATTATAGTTTAAAATATTATAAAATTCATATATTTTTAACTCATCAAGTTGAAGAAATATGGATATGCGTGGTATAATGAGAAACAAAGTGATTAGTTAGGTTAGTGTTAAAACCGCGACATGCAATTATGCAGTGTAACTTGTGTACTAAGTATGGTAATATGTTACCACACGATATACTAGTATATGAATTTTCCTGGCATATTCTCTTCTTTGTCGTCATTGTGATAAAGGTTGCTTATAATAATGTTTTTTAAGAGAAAAATTATACTTTTTTTATCTGTATCAGGCGTGAATAGGTGGATAAGTCGACTTATATATATATACAATTTGTTAAATAATAATAGGTCCTAAAAAGATTAAATAAAATATCTAATTTATGAAGTTTTAGTTATTTTACAATAAAATTAAATTGAATTAAAGAAGAAACTAAAGAAGAGTAGATAGAATAATTATTTAGTTATCTTGGTTACTTAACCTTATAAACAATTACACAATGATGTTATGAAATATTTTTAAATCTACACTTGGGTCGTAAGTCCAAGGCACTTTTCTAACTCCTTTCTCTGCAACACGATGGTCCCGGCATTGCTAAAGATGTTCTACTCACAGGGCTTTTAAATTTACTTATTTTTACTTACTAGTTGTGGTCTAGTATGTAAACCCTCATTATTCATATATTAGACAACAAGTAGACAAAAAAAGGAAAATAGGCTTACCTACATACATTTGTCTTCTAAGCCCTTTATGTTAGCAATGATCGAGGAGTATCGTTCCACATCATAAGCACTTACACGTATATTTATAGCTACACCTCACAATACATAATGGTAGCGGAACATCGCGTGCGCTATGAAATATGAAGATACGGTTCATACCTTCCAAAAAACACAGTAAATGCCGCAGATAAGGATATGAAATAACGATGGTTATTGTTTCGAACTCGTAAAACGGGAACTGTGCAAATTGTGGCCTAATCGCTTTCTAGTAGTTGCTTTTTTTTTGGTTTTGTATTTGGTTCAGACTGAGTTTCAAGTAAAATTGATAAGTTTTTTATCTATTAATATAACTTAACAAGGCTTAGAATTAAAATATAGTAGGCTTAAAATTAAAGGTGTGCAGTTTCTAAGGAATTCCAAAATATTTTGCTTGCGTTTTTCTATCTTACTACGAATTGCTATGAATTGTTTTTTAAATGGCGTGAAAACTGAACAAAAAGCGACTAATTTCTCAGTTTGCTCTGCAAAATACGGGATGCATGATGCACGCATGCAAATAAAAAATAGCATATGCAGGTAAAAAAATATAGGACGTGTACATATTGTATCACCTTTGCCTATATTTCATCCATACTACACACTTGTCAGTTGTAATATTTGGACCAATATAACAACCTCATTTAATGACCCTTCATTTACCCAGTTGAACTTCGGATACAGCAATATTTATAGAACACTTTGCAAATTGCTTATATTTATTTTGGATAACGATCTCGCATAAAATATTAACATACAAATATACAAATTCATTCGGATGATCTCGTTGCTAACTCACCAAAGTAGGAACTTGTCAAGTCGTATGAGACTCATACGTACAAAGATCCTGAAGCAATTAAGAAGTACTTCGCAAATATTTGGATATGTTTTAATTTATTCGTGTCATGTTCTCCCGAGACATGTAAGCTTGTTTATTCTTTGACACGACTAAGTTAGATCGAAGTGAGGATGTTAAATTTTGTTGGCGTATCACTTGAACTTTATTCATATGGTTGTTTATAAATTGTATTATTCTATGTTGGTATTATATGATATAAATAGCAAGAACAAAAATGTTTTTTTTTAGCTTCACGCTGTATCCCGCATATAGCAGGGTAGGCAGAGGAAACCTAGTGTGAATACACTCCGTTCCCCACTTTCCGCCGAATTGAGGCATGGCGTGCTGAGGCACTTGCGTGCAAGAAATGACAATACTAAAATTTTACATTTCCTGAAGTGGAATCCGAACCCACAACCTTTCGCGTGTACAGCCGCACGCCTTGTGCTTCTGCACCACGACAGGCGCTTGCGTTCTTTACTTCTTCTAATCATCGTTTATAGTTTATATGTTTATGGTGAATTATTGTACTTTATCGTGCTCGTGTGTTTCGTTCTGTTGAAACTTGTATATACAATTGTATAGGTAATTAAGTGGTGTTGAAATATATGGACATCCTAACTTGAGTAGACATTTTTATTACCAACCATTATCAACACCATAGACATACACTTTTGTAGCTAGTAACGTATCAGTTGCTAAGGCAACGCATAATTATTTTTAATTACTTCACTTTTTATGAAATTATTAATACTTATATTTATCGTGACCCAGTAATAAGGAAATAGTAGTAAGATAGAAATCTAGGAATTCTTTGCTAAAAAGTAGTATCTACCAAAAAAAACATAGCCAGCATATTTTTAGTTAGACTAAAAATATGCTGGCTGTTTTTTTTAGCCTCATTCTATATCCCGCATATAGCAGTCTAGGCAGAGGGAGCCTGAGAACCACTAGGTTCTCAGTTTCCCTCTGCCTAGCCTGGTGCAGTCTTAACACTAGTTAAGACACTCCGTTCCGTTCCGTTTATTAAATTAACATAATATTATAAGCCTAGTATGTATACTTTAAGTGGTAAGAATTTCAATCATTTATAATCCGTAATATTGTAATATTTCTTAATATACGCAACCCGAAGTTCGTGCTGGAAAGTTTGGAACAAACACGGGTATACTTCTGAAATTCCCAACACTCAGATTTATTACCGCTTCCATTCGCAACGTAATTTATGAGAAATTTGTATCATCGTATATATTAATTTTGATTTATTCAATTTTCATTTAATATAAATTTATTCTTAAATTTGAATTATATTAATAATATATTAATGTAGGTCGTCGTGGCGCAGTGTGAAAGAAAAAGCATTGTGGGTTCGATACCCACTGGGGGTAATAATTATATTTGAACTACTTTGATTTTTTTGCTTTGTTAAGATAAGTGCGGCGTTGAGTTTCGCTTATCAACACGAATTCGAGTGGAGAACAGACTGTCTTGGCATTAGGTTCTCTCTGACGTCTTTGCTATGCGGGATGAAGCGGAAAGCTAAAAATATACAAATGTCTACTTTCTATTGACATATTATATGTTTTGAGAATTTTATTACATACATAGCTTCACGCTGTATCCCGCTAATAGCAGGATAGGTACCTCTTCCCTCGAACCTAGTGTTAAAACACTCCGTTCCCCACTTTCCGCCGAATTGAGGCATTGCGTGCTGAGTGGCAGAACTCAACGCCGCGCTTTGCCTTGTTACCAAACCCAGGAAATGTAAATACTATACTTTTACATTTCTTGGAGTGGGAATCGAACCTACAACATGTCGCATTTACAGTCGCACGGTTGTGCCTCTGCGCCATGACAGGCGTTGAGACTTTTTTTGTTTTATTATATTACGGATAAAATAAAAATATAAATATTTTTTAAAGCTTCAATTTTTTTAATTCACAAAGGTCACAAATATTTTATCAATAATAACTTGTTAGTTGTTTTTAACAATAACTTTGGCTGTATATTTATATACATCCAAAAATCCTTGTTACACTGGATTATTTTGTTATCTGTGCGATGTCAGCGCGGGAATTTTTAATCTATATAAATATTGTGTATGCAGCGGGCGGGTCAATTGTGACTATGTAAATATATTTTAGGGGAACAATGGGGCACAAAAGACTTTGTTTGCTTTGCTAATTGAATTCATTGTAGCTGCTTAAACGATTTTAAAGTTGGTTTTGTACTGAAAGCGTCAATCAATTAGAGACGTATTTCGATTGTGTTTATCAAACAAGATTTAAATCAACTTAGGTAATTTAAAGAGGTACGTAAAGGTTATTAGTACAATTTTATGTATTATTCTATGTAGGTTAATTATTTTTATATCCTTCTTGTAGTAGGCATTTGCAAAGTAGCACAGTTTTCAAAAATTAACTTATGTTTACAATACCATTTAAATAATACATTTTTTGGTAGACATTTTTTATTTCGAATAATATTTATTTCGAATTCATTTCCTGGTTCTGGTGATAAGGCAAGCTCGGCGTTGAGTTCCGCAACTCAGCACGCAATGCCTCGATTCGGCGGAAAGTGGGGAACCGAGTGTCTTAATACTAGGTTCCCTCTGCCTACCCTGCTATATGCGGGATACAGCGTGAAGCTAAAAAAATAATAATAAAAATATTTCGAATAACATTTATTTATATTATTATATATAGAGAAATATTCACGCTATATATCTTCAAGCTTAGTGGACGACCACTCAGCCACTGTTTAAAGTGGTCCGCACGCGTGCATTCATTACGGCGGATTTTAATCGTTTTTGGACAAATCTCGGATGGATAATGTATGGGCGGGGACACGTTACAATTGCAGGCTTTATTAACATAATAAATCTCTGTAAAGTAGTGTTGGCGTGCCAATTAAAATGTTCAATTTGTCTTGTTTGTGT
The DNA here is from genome assembly GCA_033558755.1 of Philaethria dido. Lineage (NCBI taxonomy): Eukaryota > Metazoa > Arthropoda > Insecta > Lepidoptera > Nymphalidae > Philaethria > Philaethria dido. The sequence continues at coordinate 160,145 of JAKGSA010000279.1, forward strand.
ATTTAAATCTTAATGAGCCGGTAGCATTTGTTATTTACGCGATCACCTCTATTATTTCGCTTTTATACCAATTCCCTTGTCGCTTTTAATTCAATTATGAGAGAGACAAGATATAAGCAACAAATAGGCAATAATTCAAATATAAATTCAGGAGATTTTTGCTTTATAATTTCAGGAAAAGTTTATATCAATTGTAATAAAATCAGGTCTATATATATTTAAAAAAGTATATACATATGTACACATATTTTTTACATATCATACTTATTGCGGATTAAGCAGGAAACAAAGTGAGTTTATTACAGCGTTCTTGATTTAATGTCAAGTAAAATCTCCAGATCTTTTCCACTGTAAAAAAACTGTGTGATTTGCGTAATAAATATTCTTTTGAGTGGGATTGAATCCACAATCATGTTTTAACTTTAGTAAGAATGATGGCGATGATATGACCAATGCGAGTTAAACATTCTTAAAAGTAAAACAGACCATTGTCAAGACACTCCGGCCGCTGCTTTCGGCCCCAATTCAAATATTGCGTGGTAAGTGGCAGAAGTCAATGCCATGTTTTGGATTATCAGAGCGAAGAAATTAAAATAATTTAAATATAAACATTGTTCGAATGGGAATTGAACCGACAACTAAATGCGTTTCAGTCAAATGCTGACCCACTGCGACACTATGACCTTAAAGTAAAACTTTTTATTAATATTGTTCGATAAATCCTTCGAACATTCTGGAATATGTATATTAACTTTGAAAATTAAGCTCTTTATCCCCATTTGGGTGTAAGACAAATCTATATACTTTTTTAAGCAAGAATCTTAAATGTTCGCTTCAAAATATCTTATATTTTTATGTATCTTTTTCAAAGTTTAAACGAAAACCGCCCGCATATTGACCCAGTTATATTTGAGTTTCTATTTCTTATAAAGTTTTGTTTGTCTCGGAGTTCTGTTTTTATGGACATTTCGAATTAGGACGTTGCAAAAGTTTGTTTCTTAGACAATCATTTTTGGTTGGACGACTTTTTGATTTGCAACGCTTCTTCTATTCGGCTGTGAATTTTTTATTCTTTCTTTTTTTAATATTATTTTTTATACTTTATCCGACTTCTAAACAAGGAGGTTCTTAATTATATTCTTTGTGTTTTGTCGCATAACTTTTAACTGAGCTGAGGAACTGAGCATTAATTGCCTAAGTAAGCGCGATCTTTACTTAGAGTTTGGATTGTAATGGAAGTGTTACAAATTTTCGAATATCTAGTATTTAGTCACTTCGTTTAACGCTTTTTGCTTATATAGGGCTTCTTAGTGTTCAGGGTCTTTTTCAATTTCTTATATACGTATGTATATAGCTTCACGTACATGTACGTACATAGCTTCACGCTGTATACCGCATATAGCAGGGTAGGTAGGGGAAACCTAGTGTTATGACACTCCTTTCCCCACTTTCCGTCAAATTGAATACTAATTTTATTTGGGTGTGATTCTTTTATATAATAGCTAATGTTTTTGATGTGGTTCCACTTGAATTAAGTTTAGATCTGACGTGTAGTCATTGTGTTATTTATGATAGTTGTGCTTTATTAGTACATTTTATTTAATTTTTTTTTGGATTAAAATCTGTTTTATTTACTTTATTTTAAACTAGTTGTATTCCACTACTACATTTGCCTGGATACAAATATTTTTTTTCTTTTGTTTTTTAGCTGCACGCTGTATCCCGCATATAGCAGCATAGCAGAGAAATTCTGAGAACCTAGTGTTAAGACACTCCGTTCCTCACTTTCCGCCGAATTGATGCATTGCGTGCTGAGTGGCGGAACTCAACGCCGCGCTTTGCCTTGTTACCAAGCCCAGAAAATGAAAATAGTAAACTTTTACATTTCCTGGACTGGGAATCGGTCCCACAACCTGTCGCGTTTACAGCACAAATCATAAAATATCGTTTTCTTTCATTTCCTTTCCTTTCATATTTGGAATTTCGTGAAATGCTCTAAGTTCTATCACTCAATACTCACTAAAGAACGTGTATATTCAGTCACACAGTAACAGTTTTACATATAATATATAGATATACCCAATTTCCTATTTTCTTACTGTCGACGTTGTTTACTAATATTTAATTATATATAATAATAATTATACATATAATAATTATATGTAATATCCGATCCTATAATTACTAATAAAACGAGCAGTTTTTGTAAAGATCACATTTTGCTTTATTTGACAGTTGTAAACCAGAGACAATACAGAATAGATCATAGACACGTTATAGTCTTCCTTCAACACTCATTTCGATATCAATAAACAATAGATCCAAATATATTGACGATTCAACAGCGCGTGTGTGTATAAGATTGGATATGGTGTTGATCTCGTGCCGAAACCTGCTATCAAGCAATGAACAAATTAATTATTTTTCATAAATTTTTTAATAATTTAATTTATAGCCGTTGATCTGCTATCAGACTACATAATTGTAAAACATACAGCATACATAATTGTTGTTCAATTCCGAATCGGGAGAAAGAATGATATGTTTACATTATATTCATTTGTCCCTTCTGGTAAGGCAATATAAGGTTAAGCTCTGCCAGTTAATACAATAACTTGAATTAAAATCTATAAGAAAGATGTATGTAGGGACCTCAGCGTTTGGCATTCCATTCTAACTATCTCGCTAGCGTGAAGCTAAAAAAACTCAATTTCGTCAGTAAGCAAATATAACAATTTCCTCCTTCCCCTTATATATTTTTTTCATATTTGCCAGTAAATGATACATCATTAAAGTTATTTTACAAGAATTGAGCGATATTATTCCTTCAACATCTATTATAAAACGCCTCGCAAATCTTTTCATCTTCCTAAAGAACGTGGCGGTATAACGGAACGCTATTCCAATTGCAATTGCTATCAATTTTTATATCTTTTTTGACACAAGATTTTTTTTATTTAATAAAAATTGAATGGACAAGTTTTAGACATGAAAATCTTAAGAAATTATTGTGGAAATTCAATACTTTATATTTGTTTTTTTATCTAAATAATTATTATACGTATATCTGTTGACCAGTTTTTTTTTTTTTTTAATAATAATAACAATAATGTATTTATTTGCTCTGAACGTAGGTGTACAAGTATGCTACAATTATCTAGAAGCTAAAATTTGATGAATAGCTTATAAGTTATTTATAATAAAGTGAATTTCTAGTACAAATAGTAAAAAAAGTAAAGTTATAATATAAGTTATATTTATTTCAATCCATTTATTATCAAAAAATATATTTGAACATTTCATGATAAGGCCAGATGGAGGCAGATTCGATTACCGGTTGTGAAGACTTTCCGCTCGTTTGCATCATTAATGCGTCCCGCATTATTAGGATAAACTCGCGTTTATGAGAGGGGAGGATGTACGGCTGATAACGTACCTACTTCTCTTTAAATATATACATACATACATATCTATTGTTATATTTAAATTGTTCTCATTCCCTCGCTATGGTAAGATGAAGCGCGGCGTTGAGTTCTGTCACTCAACGCGCAATGTTTCGATTTTCGACGGGAAGTCGAGAAGTTTAATGACACTATGTTTTCTTATGTAGGCTTAATTCTGTGACTACCCTACTACTTAATTTGTTATAGTTTCAGAGAAGATTTTGTTTGTCGTTGTTTCATTATGCACGTTTATATTACTATAGTAATGATTTTTGATATGTTCTATTTAAAGCGCAGTCTAAATTGAGAAAGAGATAGGTGGTTCTTCATTAAATAGGCAAATTGACAGACAGACATTGCTTAATTTATATCTATAGAAAAAGCCTCCAAAAGAATAAAAATATATATAATAATGGTTTTATTTTCTTTTCTCCCTCTCTAGTGAGGCAAAGCGCAACGTTGAGCTTCGTCATTAAATACGCAATATCTCAAAAGTGGTGAAAAGAGATTCTGGACACTAGGTTCTTTCGACTAAAAAAGCTTGAAGCTGAAAAAATAATATAATAATTTGACATACATACGTAGCTTCACGCTGTATGCCGCATATAGCAGCGTAGGCAGAGGGAACCTAGTATTAAGACACTCTGTTCCCCACTCTCCACCGAATAGAGGCATTGCGTGCTGAGTGGTGGAACTCAACGCCGCGCTTTGCCTTGTTACCAAGCCCAGAAAAATGAAAAATTCCATTCTTGGAGTGGGAATCAAACTTACAACCTGTCGCGTTTACAGTCGCACGCTTCGCCACGACAGGCGTTGTATAATAATTTTAATATCAATAATTCGCGATGAGTAAACTAAATTCACATTTAAACATTCCCACGTAAACAATAAGCCGGAAAGCAATATACTGTCAAGACTATTTTGGTCTAGTCATACTACATTTATGGAAGCCACCAAAGATGTCTTGTTCCACGGCCTTTCCATACATATTCAAAGGACCTATTTTCATGCCGTCCCCTCAGACTTACTTGAAATGTATATTTGATGATGTAGGGTATACAAAGGGCGACTCAATCACTCCTAAAATATTACACTAGCCCTTATTTTCATAATCATAAGGGCTAATATGGCGTTTTTAAATATTTTCGGTGTATCATTAGTGGTAGACTGTAGGTAGTGTAAAAGGTTTCTAAGGAGCTGTTTAAGGCAGTTTATATGCGCTCGGTCGGATACGTTGGACGGAGTAATTCGTTGGGTCTCTTTGTCTTTCTTTGTGTTTATTAAAAGGTCATGTCTTTCATTATTGTATATGTATGTAAATAGTTTAGGAGGGAAGATGAGTGAAATGTCAAAAAGGGTGATTGTATCAAGGACAAAACAAAAATATCTTTAGAAAATAAACCTTAAAGTAATGATTTATTCTATTTGTTATTCATTTATATATCTATTTTGAATTCAGTTCCCCACTTTCCGCCGAATTGAGACATTGCTGAGTGGCGGAACTCAACGCCAAAAACCTTCGAATGCCTTATTATACGGTAGAATTAGTTGCACAAGGTATAACGGTGAAATCTCTCTCTAATCTAGAACTATCATTAATTTATTTCTAGCACATATTTCTAAAGCTGCATTTGTAGGATATTTTCAAATTTGGTTAGGTAGAGAAGGTAATTTGGACAATGAAGGAAGGAAGGAAGGACTTGTATCGCAAGTCTCAGGCACTGCTCTGAGCTATATCTTTCTGCAAGGCGATGGATCCAGCACTCGCACGGTGAATCCATGAAATTCTTAGGAGTTTCTTCTCTATGTTACTAACTTTTCACTGGGTAAGGCGAAGGTAAGGTATATATAATAATAATAAATAAAAACGTACTCTCTAAAACAAAGTGAATCGTACAAGTCTATTCGAACGACACATTTAAAACGCTGAGGTAAAACGAAATGATCCATTTAAAATATTTAATTAAAAACTTTTCCGAGTCGAGTTACGGCAATGGGGAAGGCGGCGAAATTCGATCAATTTAGTTCCCTAGAGATATCGATACGATTAGAGAACTTTTGCGATTACCGCCATTGCCCAGGACTCCAGTAATTCCGATCTATAAAATGATCATTAGCTTGAATTAATAATCTTTTAATAAATTCTCGATATTGGAAAACAATATTTCGAATTCATAGGCATCGGAATTGGATTGTATTCTTTTTTATGGTTTTATCTGTTATCATCTGATACATGTACTGTACCTTTTTAATAAAAGCTAATGCCTTTTCTGGATTATTTGTAACACAGTTTTCTTCTATAACTTGAACGAGGCTTAGAACTAAATTATAATGATTTAGAGATATGTAACGCCTGTCGTTGCACAGAGGCACAAGCGTGCGACTGTAAACGCGACAGGTTGTGGGTTCGATTCCCACTCCAGGAAATGTAAAATTTAGTATTTTCATTTCTTGGGTTTGGTAACAAGACAAAGCGCGTGAGTTCCGCCACTCAACACGCAATGTCTCAATTTGGCGGAAAGTGGGGAACGGAAATGTTGAAAGAGAATGGAGTGTCTTAACACTAGGTTCTCTGGTTCCCTCTGCCTTTCCCGCTATATGCGGGATACAGCGTGATGTAAATAGGTATGTAATACCTTAGGACTCTCTGTAATATTTTAGTTTGCCTTTTCCGTTTTATTATTAAATATTTGTGTTATTCTAAGTATTATTCATTTTTAACCGACTTCCAAAAAGGAAGAGGTTACGATTCTCTTTTTATATGATAGCTGGTGCTTGTGATGCGGTCTCATTTAAATGTAGTTAGATTCAATAACTTTAACGTGGCAGTCATACCAGATTCATAAAACACATTACTGAAATTATTTCTTTTTCAATTTATTTTCCTGTGTTCAAATAAAAAAACACAACGTGTTTGTAAAATTATATACTGAAGCTTGAGGAAGCAATAGACGGGCATTCAGAAAAATACGTCTTCCCCTTTGTACTGTGTCGTAATATTTCTCCCGGCCCACTTTTGTCTTTCATTTTTCTCTGTCATTATAACGTACGATATCACAGAATATGAAAATAATGTATCATCTTATTCTTTAAATATAGAATTATACAAGCAAAAATGAGATTTATATTATTAGCAACTTTCATAAGGTTCTTTTAGAATTTTTTTATTTATTTTTATCTCTCTTCACCTTTTTTATTCTATCTTTTCTTTGTGTATATCGTGACAACAAAAATGTTGAACTGTTAATAACCTTAAATCTCTCTATAGTATTCATTCACTACTATAACAATCAGCCTTAAAACCAATCTCATCAATATTGTCCCTAAAAAACCTATCAGAGAGAACCATATAAGAAACGTAAGAAGTTGTTTTTCACTTTTCGCTTGAAATTTAGACATTGCGTGTTAAGTGACGGAACTTAAAGGCGTCCTTTGTTTTGATAGAGCGCATAAATATAATTTTCTAATATATTTTTTTTTTAACTTCACGCTGTATCCCGCATATAGGTAGGCAGAGGGAACCAGAGAATCTCATGTTAAGACACTCCATTCTCTTTCAACATTTCCGTTTCCCACTTTCCGCCAAATTAAGGCATTGCATGTTGAGTGGCGGAACTCAACGCCGCACTTTGCCTTGTTACCAAACCCAAGAAATGAACGAACGACGACGAACCCACAATCTGTCACGTTTTCAGTCGCACGCTTGTGCATCTGCGCCACGACGACGATAATAATAATAATAATGTAATAATATTTCAATCAGGGGAGTGTGGATCAAACACAGCCAATCATTTACTCAGACGTCGACCCACTATGGCTTGTTGCAATGAGCTTAACCAGTTAAATGTCTTAACAAAATAAATACGAGCACCATAAAAAATTAAATAAAGCCATTCCTCACCAACTCCGAGCTATATAAAAACATAAAGAAAAATAAATCTGTTAAAATCTCCATTTTTCCGCCACACTGACTTAAACGAATTAGATTCATAGCAAATCAAATAAACCATCACAATGGACTCATTAATGGTATTAACCGACATAATTATTCTTTTTGATTTAGAAACAAGGAAATAAAGACGTAAAAAGATTTCCTTTTTTACTACGCGAAATTCTGATGCTATTGTCTTGACGGTTGACGTTTAAATGAAAACTGTCTTGCCAGTTGTAATATTTCTTTTTTAAATATTTTATGGAACATTTTCTTAAATGTTATATATAGGCTTTATTCTTAAATTATCTAGTTTTTTTCTATTAGAAGAAGGAAAAAAGTTGTTAAATTTAATTCAATTTTATATTTAAAAATAAAACAGAATGATATTTTATATATATATATATATATATATATATATATATATATATATATATATATATATAAAAAAAAAAAATATATATATATATATATATATATATATATATATATATATATATATAAGTTTTATATAGTACATATAATAGCAAATTAAAAATTTATACATGAAAAGGCGAACAACGAAATAACAGAATGACGAAATTAAAGTATCTTTATATTTGCGACTTTTATTATTTACTAGTTAAGGTTTACATAGACTTTCTATTGTATCTTCGTAGTCTAGAATGTAAAATGTTATTTGTTTAGGAGGTTTTAGAGCTTTGGAAGCTTTTTAAAGAAAATCACCATAAAATAGTCATAGAAATGCGAGATATACATGAAGATAATACAGAACTTCATGAGACCGTTCCGTAGAATTTAAAATCAAGCCTATGGAACTTAAGTTGCACAAAGATAATCACAAATAAATTAAACACAATACCTTTTATTATATTACGAGATATTTACTTTTGTTGCACATCGCACTATCAAATAATTAAATAATTATTTATTTGCAATATTTTCTCTGGTCCACGCCAAACATACAAATCCCAGTGGTATTCCAGTCCAATACAGATACAATATAATAACCATCGCATAATTGAAATATTAATACCCTTTTACAAATGTTCCGAATGATTTAATTTTGTCTTTGTTTGTCCTTAATTGATTTTATAATGGTACATATGTTAATGAGTTAGCATTCACGGTGTATAGTTAGAAAATGAAGTCAGTGGATTTAAGTACTGTTTAAAGGAATATTTGTTTTCAAATTTTTTGGAGGGAAACTTTTAGAATTGTTGTGATTAATTACTCAATGTAACGAAAATGCGTCACGATAAATAAATCAACACATAAATATATGTGATTACTATAATAATCTCTTTTTTTCACAGGCCTCTTTTCTGTTTTTTTCACTTTTTCCGTATATAAGATAGAGATACATACACATTTATTTCTTTTTCTGGATAAGCAAAGATAAAATAAATTAAACGGCTTAAAACATTAAATATTAAGATTTTTATAAGGCACTATGTATTTTTTTATTATCTTTAAGTAAGCCTAGAGGGAGAGGACACTGATAGATACGACTAGTTTAAACACATTAAAAAATCTTAAAAAAAACAATTATTCAAAGAGGATGAATCCATTACTAAAACACATTCTAACTAACAAAAACATCATCAAGATAATATAATTTATCAAAAATACCCATTATAGTTTTATTACACGACAGCAATAGGTATCTCATACTATCAGCAAAACTTTGGGTATCAAATCACCCGCAACGTTACTTCAGAATCACTATAGCTTGCTTCATTAGGGTGGAAGTTTTGATTAGATTGCTGCATCCTAATAAATGAGGTAAACAACGTAAATATAAACGAAATATAGGTTAATGTTATTTGTTAAGCGAAAATACCCTCATAATAATTATAAGATTTATAATGTAATTTGTGGTTGTTATATATATATACCTTTATTAGGCTTTATCAGTGTAGTCAGTGAGAATCCAACGTTACAACACAACGTGACTTTCGACTTTTTTAGACTTTTTTAGACTTTCCGACTGAATTAGATACATTGCATGTTTACGACGCTTTGCGTTACGAGAACGGGGAGCAGAAAGGAAAATATACTTCACGCTGTATCCCGCATATAGCAGGGTAGGCAGAGGGAACCTGAGAACCTAGTGTTAAGACACACCGTTCCCCACTTTCCGCCGAATCGAGGTATTGCGTGCTTAGTGGCGGAACTCAAGGCCGCGCTTTACCTTGTTACTAAACCCAGGAAATGTAAATACATTTCCTGGAGTTGGACTCGAACCAACACCCTGTCGCGACAACAGTCTTGTGCTTCTGCGTCACGACAGGCGTTTAAATACAGGGTGTGGGGACTCGCCTTACATTAAATGAAAACACCGTTTTGAGTACTCCTTG
>JAKGSA010000280.1:0-110583 GCA_033558755.1 Philaethria dido
AACAAAAGTGTATACGTCAGTTGCTAAGACAAGTTTTTTTGTTAGGTGGTAGGAGGTTCGTCCTCCGACTGGCTCGCGACCACTATCATGTCAAAGACGAACCGCCAAATATCTAATGATGTGTTCCGGTTCGATGACATGTAAGCCAGATTTTCCCCTTTCCCACCCATCCTTTCCCCAAAATGTGGTGGTTCTGATAGTGGACTACTACATTGTCCCCCCTTCCATCAGTATCCTCTAGGTTGGCAACGCATCTCCAACATCTCTGGTGTTGTAGATGTCTATGGGCGAAGGTAACCACTTACCATCAGGTGGTCCTTCTGCTCGTTTGCCGTCCGTTATCAATAAAAAAAAAAAAAAAAAAACAAGTAATACTTACTTAATATTTCCTTCCTGCACTGTATGAGCCCAACGCAGCACGTAAGGGAATTCCAGTGAGATTTGTGGAGTCTTTGTATCATTGTATGCGTCTCTGAACTCCTCATTTCGCGATATAACACCAGCTTTTATTAAATTTTCGCGACCTAAATATTTTTTTTTGATTGAAAATTGTAGAAGTTTAGTTTTATCATAATGATGTGTTTGTATTTTTGAGAAAGCTTCACGTTTTTTTTCCTTATAGAGGGATAGTCTGAGAGAACAGATACTCTGATCTCCGTTAGCTTTCGTCCGAATTCGCGACGTTGCCTATTACGTGGTGGAACTCATCGCCGTACTTTATCGTACCAGTGCGAAGAAATGATAACATCCTCTAATAAAAATCGAACCCATAACTAATCTTATACTTTATTTATTTATTTTTTTAAGTTCACGCTGTATCCCGCATATAGCAGGGTAGGCAGAGGGAACCTGAGAAGCTATTGTTAAGACACTCCGTTCTCTTTTAACAAATCCGTTCCCCACTTTCCGCCAGACTGAGGCATTGCGTGTTGAGTTGCGGAACTCAACCTCAACGCCGCTCTTTGCCTTGTTACCAAACCCAGAAAATGAAAAATATTTCATTTCCTGGAGTGGGAATCGAACCCACAACCTGTCGCTTTAAAGTCGCACCCTTGTGCCTCTGCGCCACGACAGGCGTTATACAGTCAGTCTAAACATATGATAATTATCATAATAATCCATTAAAACAAAACTGCTCACCCATCAAAGCAGGCATCAATTCGTAGTAGAAAATTTGCATAACAATAGCAATTACAATATCTTTGGTTGTAAAAAACAGCTTATCATCGTCCCAGCATGGATTAACTTCTGATAGACCAAGTGCTATGCGGTTGTGTAGACGCCATAGCCATATTGTGAATAGATTTATACCTAGAACACTGTTACCGCCGCCTTCCGCTGAAAAGAAAAAAAAATACTACAAATTACAATCAAGATTTTAACAAAAAACGAAAATTGTCTATCAATGAAATGCAATTAAATAGTAAAATTATTCCGAATAACTCTAAAAGCACGTCATAATATAACCTATATTTAAATGGTATCAGAACCACTAGCTTCAGCATTTTTTTATGATATAAAAAGAGAATAATCAAAATTTTTCCACCCAGGAAAAAGTGCGGTAACACACATCAAAAAATACAGAGACAAATTTACCTAGCACCAATCCCCTAGGGATAGAGTAAAAGCAAAAAAAATATATATTAAGGGCTTTTTTGTTGAACAAAATAAAAACTATATAAATAATAGGAAAATCTAGCTTACGTGTATCATGGCACCTAGTTTCATGTGGAGGTACATTTAAAAAACACAAATTTTCCTTAGTCTTGACGCTTGGTGGCCAAATCATACCATTCGCTTCTTCAAATTTCAATAGACCTTTTTCAAATTTTCTACTTTTAGCATTGAATTCTTTTAATGATGATCCATATAAATGAGATAAATCGAATACTGGAGTGGCTGTTGTGATCTGTAATATATATTTTTTTATAGCTTCACATTTTTTTCCACATAATAGAGTCAGAAAGAGTAGTAGTAGTGACCAAACACTCCGGTATCCCCTTTCCGCCCGAAATCTAGACATTGCATGCTGTGCCGCGCAATGTGTAACCAGAGCGGAAAAATTTATAGATACATAGCTTCACGCTGTATCCCGCATATAGTAGGGTAGACAGAGGGAACCTAGTGTTAAGACACTTCGTTCCCCACTTTCCCCCGAATTGAGGCATTGCGTGCTGAGTGGCGAGAAAAATTACATTTCCTGGAGTGGGAATCGAATCCACAACCTATCGCGTTTACAGCCGCATGCTTGTGCCTTTGCGCCACGACAGGCGTTGAGTTCCAAAATTTATAAGTTAAACATAATTGAAGTGGAGATGGAACCCACAAACCAATCACATTAGAACAAGCAAACACTGTCCCACTACGCCATGATAGTCTCAATATACATAATTTATATATTTTTTCCAATATTTTGATTATTTTCATTTCTTAGTTTTGGAAGTGCGACGTTGTATTATACCAATACGCTATGGAATAAATTTGGGCGGGCAATCGTGAGCGAAGTGTATTGACACTAGATTCTCTCTACAACTACTAGAATTAAGCTAGTTATCTATATATAAATACGTGAAGCAAAAACTTTGGATCCCGTGTTACAACGAGCATGAAACTTGGATAGGCTTTTTAAATAATTCATAAAAAGTTTATTAAATTAACAGAATAAATATTAGACACACTACCATGGTTTGACATCCATGTTTATACGAAGTGACATATATGTCACTATGCAATGCGTTATTAACGCATTTACGGGGACGCTAGTTACTATAATTAAGCTTGAAAATGCCAAAATCTCACCCTCTCTGGTAATGTATCATTTTTCAAACATCCTCTCGACTGAAAACTTTCAGGTCTTGTTAAATTATAACATCGTATTGAAGAGAATCTATGTACTGGATCGTCATTGGGAATTTTAATTGGGGTACATTTTTTATCTGTTTTCCCTTTTTCTTGACAACAGTATGGTGTCCATTTTATGTAGTTAACTAAAAAAATCATAAATAAAATAAAAACATGCTTAAAATACATGGATTGGAATGAATACATACTTCACTCATGGACATCTACAACACCAGAAATGTTGTAAATGCATTGCCAACCTAGAGGATACAGATAAAAGGGGGGTCCTCTATCAGAACCACCACATTTTGAGGAAAGGATGGGTGGGAAAGGGGAAAACCTAGCTTACATGCCATCGAACCGAAACACATCATTAGATATTTGGCGGTTCGTCTTTGACATGACAATAGTCGCGAGCCAGACGGAGGACGAACCTCTTACCACCAAAAACCGTAATCAAACGTAATGTAAAATCTTTTTACATACAATCTATCATAGTGTCTTCATCTATTTTCTCTGTGTCTCTCCTTTCTTTATTATCTCTTTCTACCTATTAAAATTTCAATAACACAAAAGATAAATTACCTGTATCATGTATTGACACGACGTCCCCAGATATGAATACCCAGAAGTATGTCATAAGCTGTGTGAACGTCATATCTGGTACCCTCCCTTCAGACATCACCGTCGTTCGTACGGCTCTGGTTAGAGGTAAATCATCTCCTGATTTGCTTTTTCTCGGCTCGAAATCTATAAAAAATATTATTTGTATTAAAATAAAAAATAAACGCCTGTCGTGGCGCAGAGGCACAAGCGTGCGGTTGTAAACGCGACAGGTTGTGTGTTCGATTCGCACTCCAGGAAATGTTAGTATTTTCATTCCCTGGGTTTAGGAACAAAGCGCGGCGTTAAGTTCCACCACTCAGCACGCAATGCCTCAATTCGGCGGAAAGTTGTGAACGGAATTGTTGTACAAGAACGGAGTGTCTTAACACTAGGTTCTCAGGTTCCCTCAGCCTACCCTACTATATGCGGGATACAGCGTGAAGATAAAAAAAAATTATATCTGTAATAGAGTATAAAAAAATGTAACTGACAGACGAATGCCATCTCAGTTATCTGTGACTACTGTGACTACTGAAAAAATATTCGAAACGTCCGGTTTCCAAAATTGCATTTCCGAATGCGCGATTAATCCTGTTAAAATAGTTTCCATTGTCCGAGCAAAGCCGCGGGTAAAACCTAAGTTAATAATAAAAAATATCAAACCCTTGTCATATTCAGCAGGTAGTAATCTCATTATGGGTGTATGAGCAGCTCCTCTTACAGGATGGTTTAGATTGTTACATGAACCATCAAATCGGCGTCCTTCGTTTGGATCGCATGGGGTTACTATTTCGTTGATACACCAACTGTTAAAAAATATGTTACAAATAAATATTTTATTTAATGTTCAAGATTTTGATGACTTAGGTATTAGTGCGGCGTTGAGTTCCGCCGCTTAGAATGAAACGTCTCGATTTCAGGTGGAAGGTAGAGAATGGAATATTTTGACACTTGGCTTGCTTTGACTGATACGGAAAAAGCATAAAACTGCTACATAGGTTTAACTTTACGTATGGTTGTAATGCAATATTAATAATATCTTTAAAAATTAATAATATTTAAAGATAGATTTTGATGTTATATCTCTCGCGCCTATTTTTACAGTCTGCAAATTCGTAAGTATATGTAATAATCCATATTTATATATATAATAAAAGAGCAAAAAAGTCAATTCTGTACATGAAAAATTTTAGAAAAATATCAATTGGGTACGTTAATATATCGTTAATAGAAGCGAAAAAACCAATCAGTAGAATTTTTGTCTGTCTGTCTGTCTGTCTGTCTGTCTGTATATTTGAACGCGCATCACGCAAGAACTACTGGACAGAAATGAATGAATTTTGGCATGGTAATAGCTTAGAGTCTGGAGGTACATATAGGATAGTTTTTATCCCGATATTCGACGTAGTTTTCATGGAAACATTGAAAAACCTACATAGACAAATTACTTTATAGGCCGATAAGTACTGAACAGAAATGAATGATTTTTTGCACAGCAACAGCTTAGAGTCTGGAGGTACATATAGGATAGTTTTCGTCCTGTCATTCGATTCAGTTTTCATGAAAAAAATAAAAATCTACATAGACAAGTTACTTTATATGCCGATAATTACTAAATAGAAATTAATAATTTTTTGCGTGGGTATAGCTTAGAACCTGGAGCAACTTATAGGATGCTTTTGAATTGATAGTCAATATAGGTTTCGTTGAAAAAATAAATAACTGACACCCTCAAATTACGTCAATAACTCGCATACTTTCTTTCTAATTACACTAAGTAAGTAAGTAAGTAAGTAAGTAACTTTATTTCGGAACACACACTGCTTACAAAGTAACAATAAAGAAAAATACAGCAAGAAAACACAACAAATACTATAATTCTAATGTATGTAAAAACAAAACAAAAATGTGCAGCATTGTGGAGCGAATATGAATATTACATATAAAAATATTAAAAGAAATGAAAAAGAGAACAAGAAATATACATTTATTTAATCAGAATCATATAATCGATTTTAGATATGAACGGTAATAGGTATGAACGCATAATAAGTAATATAATAATTTTATATTTTTTTTCAATAATTTCATGATTTTCACTTAAATAAAATAAATTTCTTACACAATGGGATTATTATTTACTGGCAACATGATAATTTATTTTATCATTATTATTATGAGGGTAATAGAAACTTTTAGTTGACGGAATATATTTTGTTAAGAAAATCTTTTATAGTAATAAATTCTAATTGTAAGAAGTTAATACTGTGTTAATTTAGTTATTTATGGGAAAGTGTTATCATAAAGTAAGAGACAACATGACACAGGTAACGTAAAGTAAGTTTTATTAGTAAAGATAATAACAATTATCCTATTCTGATTATTAATGTAAAAGTTAGGAAACTTAAATATTTAGACGATATTTGTTACTCTAAAACTTAGGACTGTAATTTAGAAGATTTTATATGCGTGAATCGGTCTTATATGTAATATTCATGTAAGGCTACAGAATAATCTAATAGGAAAAAATAAAAAAACAGTCAAATTACATTGATTACAAAATTGCAAGTAAAACCAATTTTTTTCAAATATAATTTATATTTGAGAAAAAAATTAGTAACAATACCGCTAAATAAAAAAAAATCGACATGGTTGAATAAGAACCTATGTCATAACGGTCATAGTGCTTGGACGAGACTGGCACTGGTTCGAGTCTTGCTGCTTTTCGAAAAATGGTTTTCTATTCCTAAGTATGTGATAACACATTAATAATATTAAAAATACCGTTATTAAAGTAAATAGTAGTTGTGATCATCGTGACGCAGTGAGATAGGCTCTCTCCGTCTACTAATTAATACCTAATTATACTTCTAAGATTAAACATATAAACATTTGGATATTTATATATTAGAATATTCAGACTCAATAATTGGAAAAAGGTAAATAATTGTAAAAAGGTAAGGTGTAACCAGAAAGATTTGGTGAGGCAAGGCGAATATTTAGTTGTAAAAATTAAATACGGCAGTACTTAACATGAAAATAAATGAAAAATCCTTTGTTGAGCGCGAACGAAGTCGCGGGCACCACGAGTATAATAATATAAGCTCGCAATAACAACTTAGTATTTCTATAGGGTAAGCCAATTATATGTTATACATACATACGACATAAAGTATGTATTTTTCTCGTCTGTATTTTTATTTTTTTTTATATTGAGGCCATCGTTTTTCAGTGGAAAACGTCTGTGACACGATTAGTTATATGTTCGATTCCCGCATGTGTAATGATAATATTTAAATTATTTTCATTTTCATACTCTGGTAAGACAAAGCGCAGCATTAATTTGTGCTACTAAGAACGTGTTTGGTGGTAGGAGGTTCGTCCTCCGTCTGGCTCGCGACCACTATCATGTCAAAGACGAACCGCCAAATATCTTGTGATGTGTTCCGGTTCGATGGCATGTAAGCCAGGTTTTCCCCTTTCCCACCCATTCTTTCCCAAAAATGTGGTGGTTCCGATAGCGGACTACTACATTATCCTCCCCTTCCGTCTCTATCCTCTAGGTTGGCAACGCATCTACAACATCTATGGTGGTGTAGATGTTCATGGGCGAAGGTACCACTTACCATCAGGTGGTCCTTCTGCTCGTTTGCCATCCGTTATCCATAAAAAAAAAAAAAAAAAAACACGTAATAGCTCCAATTTAAGTGAAAAATGTTTTGCGGGATAAAGTGTGAAGCCGAAAGCAACTACCTTTAAAATGACTATAATATAATTCCGCTATCACCTTTAACATACAGACCAAACTGTAGGCCACGAAAAGTAAAATTTTGGTAAGTGGGCTCATGAAGGAATGTAGAGAGGCACTAAGATTTACCGACATTTTTTGAAACGAAAACAGGAAAAAACTGGATAAAATCCAGTCTTATAGTTCATATAAACATAGTCGCAGGAAACTACTATTGTGAATTATGATTTCCACTATAGAACGAAATAAATGATAGGCTTGCACATATTTTTTTTTATTGATAACGGGATTTGGTAAACGAGCAGAAGGATCAGCACCTGATGGTAAGTGGTTACCTTCGCCCATAGACATCTTACAACACCAGAGATGTTGTAGATGCGTTGCCAACCCAGAGGATACTGATGGAAGGGGGACAATGTAGTAGTCCACTATCAGAAACTTCACAAGCATTTTGGGAAAGGATGGGTGAAAGGGGAAAATCTAGCTTACATTGTACTTGAATATGCATTTGAATATATTTTTATACTTTATTTTTTCAATCATTTCTTATCTGTTCAACTCAGAAGGGAGTGTATTCTGCTTAATATGTACTCACATCTTCATCATCCGTTAACTGTTTCCTGCCGTATACGATTCATAAAACACTGTTTCCGTTACAACACTTGTTACTAAGCTTAACAACAAAAAATACATTATAAATTGTAGAAATAGCCGGAAACTTGAACAAAAGACTAATGAAAAAGCATTGAGGCTTACTTAAATATGAAGGAAACCGAGGCCTTTTGTACTTTTAATAATCCCTTGAATACTTCGCGTCTAAGTAATGAATTATCTACTGAAATTTCCTTCTAGTTTATTTTTTACTGACTTCAAATAAGGAGGTTATCAATTTGACTGTATTTTTTGTGTTACTGCATAACGTTTTACTGGATGAACTGAATTTGGTGATATTTTTTTATTTGATAGTTGGCCGGTAGAAGTGTAAACATTATCATGGCCGAGTAGAAAACGCACAGGCGGAATATTCAAACGCAACAAAATCGGAAGAGATCAATTAAATTAAAACTATTACGTGAAAATCCTTTGCAAGTCATCACCAAAACGTTTCTGAATTTTACTTCAAAACGAATTAGATTGTCTAATTTTTATTCAATTGTTAAAGTTTACATGCGTCTTTACGAATACGTAACCTGACGCGAATTTAATATTTTTTTACGCATCACAAAAAGTGCATAACATCGCTAAAGAAGTTTTTACTTTAAAATATATCTCACTTAGTCAGCCAGGCCATCGGGCTTGAAGGTATCGTAAATATCATATAAAAACTAAATCCTTTATTACCGGCCATATGAAATTAAACTCATTCATTGAACAATAAGCCCGATAGGAAATTCGCCAGACGAAGAATGAACAAATTCAGTGTAAATCAGATAACATGTGGTATGGAATCTAATAGAGTTAGAGTGCAGACGAGCGTTTAAAACGCTACGTTTTTTTTTTTTAAAAAAAACGATAAAAATATTTTTTGCTTACTACTGGTCAATTCCGGCACTTAAAACGCAATGTTTCAATTTCCGGTGGAAAGCAGAGAACGAAGTTCTTTGACACTAGGTTCACTCTGCTATGTAGGAAAAACGTGAAAATGCAAAAAAAATGTGTAATTTAAGATCAGGTATACGCCTAACGCCTGTCGTGGCGCAGAGGCACAAGCATGCGATTGTAAACGCGAAAGGTTGTGGGTTCTATTCACACTCCAGGAAATGGAATTTTTCATTTCGTGGGTTAGGTAACAAGGCAAAGCGCGGCGTTGAGTTCCGTCGCTCAGCATGCAATGCCTTAATTCGGCGGAAAGTGGAGAACAGAGTGTCTTAAGTCTAGGTTCCATCTGCCTACCCTGCTATATATGGGATAAAATCATCGAAATTGGTTCATAAAGTTGAAAGTTTTATCAAAATTGAATTGAGAACTTCTTTTTGCTTTTAAGTCAGTTAAAATAATTAGAAACGCTATAAAACGCTCGTCTATTCTCCTCCCTACGAGTGTCGCATATAAAGCAAAGTATTGTCTCAACACACGCCTTAAGGAATCTTGATCATTTCCACCAATCCATTGATGAATTCGTCACACTTAGCTTTTTTTATATGGATATACAAATACTATGAATGACTTCCTTTAATAAATTTAAAAATAATTATAAGGTCATCGTTGACAGTAAACACGATGCTTGTGAGTGGGGACCTAGTATTAAGACACTTCGTTCTCTTTTAACGTTTCTGTTCCCCACTTTCCGCCGAATTGAAAAATTGCGTGCTGAGTGGCGGTACTCAACGCCGCGCTTTGCCTGAGGATATGATAATACTAAATATTATTAAATATTTTCATTTCCTGGAGCCAGAATCGAATCCACAACCTGTCACGTTTAAAGCCGCACCATCATGCCTCTGCGCCACGATGGTACGACGCCGTGTGGGTACGACCCGGAAAAATAATTATATTTAAGTTATTTTTATTTCTTTATAAAGAAAAAGTATGGCGTTGAGTTCCGCCACTCAACACGTGGTATTACGATTTTGTGCGGAAGGGCGGAGAAACTGAGAACGGAATGTATTGACTGCGTTCTCTTTGACTACTCCGCTGAACTGGAAAAGTCTTGAAGCTGTAAAAAAATATTATGTAATACTTTTTACACTTTATCCGGCAGCTTATATAGCTTATACAATTCTTAACATTTTTCGCTTTTTATATGGTAAAGAAAGCTTAATATTATGATAATACCTCACTTTTCACTTATTTGAAAAATCTGGCCAAGAAAATTAAAGTTAAAAATAAAACGTACCCCAATTGAAAATCGAATTTACAACCCTTGCATAACATTCAAACACAACAACTGAACCACAATAGCAACAATTAATCAATATTATTTCTTACAAAGTAATTAATAATTTGCCAATTAAACGCAATTGTAGAATGACTAATTACTAGCATTTTTAAAGATGTCGTCATGTTTATCCCTCACCTAAATTACTCTTCTATTTATTCACATTTCTTAGTACGAGGTGATTATAATTAAAGCAATTTATCTTTTAATTATAGAGAAAATAAAAGGTTATCTATCTCTATATAGTGTAAGGGAAGTTACGGAGCTCCGTAATCGTATGTCAAATTTTTAAATATTTGTATTCTTTACCATATATATAAAAAATATATATAAAATATACATAAAATTGAATGTTTGTCTGTATGTCATTGATAAACTCAAAAACTACTATACCGATCATTATGAAAATTATGATGATGAGATATATGTATTTTTCTACGGAGAAGGTTTTTATAATATGCTTATTGATGCTACTCGCCCTGCTCGTACTCCGATACTAATACATACATACATACATAACTTCACGCTGTATCCCGCATATAGCTGGGTAGGCAGAGGGAACCTAGTGTTAAGACACTCCGTTCCCCACTTTCCACCGATTTGAAGCATTTCGTGTTGAGTAGCGGAACTCAACGCTGCGCTTTCCCTTGTTACCAAACCCAAGAAATGAAAAATTCTATTATCTGGAGTGGGAATCGAACCCACAACCTGTCGCGTTTACAGTCGCACGCTACTACGCCACGACAGACGTTACTAATAATTAGTTAATTATATTATAATAACCAAAATTATCTGAAGCAATTTTCATAATCAAAACAAAAATCGATTCGGTATAACAAGTGAAGAATCGACTTACATATATGTACATTTTTTTTAATATTAATAGACCAATGTATATTTTTTTTTCTCACCTCTCACAGAACGATGAAATCAAAAAATATTATTATATTAAAACTTTAACTTGAAAATACCTTCGAGCTGACCTTCGAGAACACAGTATCAATGATACTGGAGGAAGGTCACGTAAAAAGCATGAGGACCCCCCGGAGGGCATGCATGAAGAGGTTAATGACTGTGGACGAGGCAAAAGAGGTATGTAGGGACCGTAGCGTTTGGCGCTCTATTTTTTTTTCCCCATTTCCCCGTTCCCCGCTATGGATAAAGCGTAAAGTTAGGTAGATAGGTAAAAATACCTGTCCAGTAAGGCATACATTTACGAGTAACCAACTTATTCACGCCTACAGACATATTACGGTGTCAATAAAAATTATACAACTAGTATATTTCTATGTTAAGAACTGTATTAGGCAATAAAATATTAAACTGGCTGGCTTTTTCCTTTCCACATATATTTTCCATTTTATAGGTAAGCCATTTAGCAGAGAATGCCTCGTTAGCCAGTTAACAATAATTTATAAAGACTTTGCGTGCTGGGTGGTACTTTCTACACATATCCTATCTTATATGTCATATCCTATGTGTCTTGGGAAATGTAATATTTTTAGCTTTTTTCTCATAGCAGTGTAGTTAGAGAGAATCTAGTGTCAAAACACTTCATTCTCTTCTTTCCGCTTGCAATAAAGGCATTGCGTGTTGAATGGCGCAAGTCGGCGGTGCGTTTTGTCTTGCCGGAAGGTTGAAATTAATTAAAATTTAATTCCCCAATTGGGAATCGAATCCCTAGCTCTCGTTTACAGTGAGATAGGGTCCCAGTATGAAAAAGATATAAAAATTATGATTTTGACAATAAAGAAAATGTGTTAAAAAGTACAATTATTACGAATATCTCAAAAACTACTTATCAGATCTTAACTTAATTTAAATGGACCATATCAGAAGCACTAGCTAACATACAAAAAAGGATCATCATGATTGATTTACCTAATAAAAAGTTAAGATGTAACACATATAAAAAAAAATTCAAAATGATATCTTTTTTGATGTCAGTTAAAAAATTGATGAAATTTGCAAAAAATAATAAATTAATCTGAAATTTACAAAGTGTCATTTAAGTTAAAAAGTTTAAATTCGATATACACAATAATATATATTTTTTAGGTTTTGAAAACGATAAGAATAATACAATACAATACAATACAAATATTCTTTATTGCACACAAATAAACAAATAACATAGAAGTACTCGTAGTAATAGCGTACAATAAGGCGGCCTTATCGCTTAAAGCGATCTCTTCCAGGCAACCTTTGGATATTGGATTTGTATAAAGTAGTGGAAGGCGGTGCACTAATCATTTACATTAAAAAAATTAAATTAAAATTAAATATATGTTAATTAAAAATACAAACTAAATACATAATTATATACATACTTACATACATTCATATATACATACATACATATATACATACATACATATATATATTATAATAATTTGAAAAGCGAGAATTAAAATAATATATGTCTGTAGGCATGAATTTTTGAGTAAACTGAACAAACTCAAAACTCAATTTTATAACTAAAACAGTGAATTTGTTCCATACCTATAATTAAAGAAACGTAAAAAACTCAATTGAGTGCATATCCGTTAAAAGTAATTTCATTTGGAACAATAATTAATTAATCGAACCGCCTATTACTTCCAAAACACGCACGCGTCTCTCGTTAGAAACATCTGCTGGGTTTGTATGAAATAAATGGTGTGTTAACTATTTTTTTTTTTTTTATTTTTGTCTAACCAGAGCGGGGAAATTAAAATAATTTAAATATAACCCACAACCAATCGGGTTTGGTCAAACGCTGTTCCATTGCGCCACGATGACTTCTATCAGACAAAAACATCTATATAAATAACAATGAATCCCCGAAATGTTTATACGCGCATAACTTCCAAAAGATTGTACCAAATTGGATAAATCTTCTATGAGTTCGATATTGTCAGGAAAAGGTTTGTGTGGAAAAAAAATATAAAAACATGATAGCAAATATTTACAAAATCTCGGTATTGACTGTATATTTATAGCAAGGTAGACAGAGGGAACGAGAAAACCTAGTGTTAAGACACTCGGTTCTCTTTTGACAATTCCGTTCCCCACTTTCCGCTGAAACACTGCGTGTTGAGTGGCGGAACTCAACGCCGCGCATTACTTTAGTACCAGAGCGAGGAAATGAAAATACTAAATATTATTACACATTTTCATTTCCTAGAGTGGGAATCGAACCTACAACATGTAATCTAAATTAATACAAAGTAAAATCATAGATCAATGTTAGTTATGAACTGCAACAGCCAAAGTCCTTTAAAGTTATTGATGTATGAGGGATGTTTTTGGCAATGGCATATTTAACAGATGCATATTGAATTGATCAGTTGTTAAATTATAAGAGATTAGCGATTTATTAATATTTTTTTAGGTATTTTTTTCCAAATTTATTCTATATATATTATATGATTGAGATTTTAACAAAAAAGAGATACTTCAAATAATTCATTAAAATGTAAAATTATTACGAATAACTCTAAAACTATTCGTCAGATCTTAACTTGAGACAACATCAATAGTAATTTTATAAAAGAACCATCAAAATTGGTTCATCCAGTACAAAGTTACGCGATGACATACATAAAAATATAATGATTGAACGATACGATTTGAGGAGCTCCTCCTTTTTGTATATCTCTTTATATCGAAGTCACTCTATGTCAAACACGCAATAGTGTATGTAATATTAATTTTATAAATGTATTGTATTTTTTGATGCATTATAAAAAATACGGGTAAAAATTTTCTAAACTTATCCATCGTGTAAACAATGCCGAATTCAATACTCCTCCATTCGCATAATTTTCATAAAACGGGATCGAAAGTATTTTATTTGCATATTATTATACAAATTTAGATTTTCCTAATGCCATCAAAAGATTTGATGTGCAGAAAGTAACTATGTTACTTTAAAGTTTCATCTATATTCCTTTGGTAGTTTTTGTGTCTAAGAAATATCCATTTTTACATCCTTACAGATTTTGTATTTATTTAAATCTATACTCAATATTAGTAGGTCATCTTTAGCCATTAAGACCATCGTAGCGTAGAAAAATAATATTTAGGTGTTCGATTTCGATTCCGAGGAATGACTTATTTAAATTATTTACATTTCTTCACTCTGGTAAGCCAAAATCCGGTCTTTTTCTACCAGTTCAGTGTAGAACGGAGTGTCTAGACACTAGGTTATATCTGCCTTTTTTTAAAAAAGAATTGTAAAAAGAATCCGCTATCACCCATAACATAAAAACAACTTCACGGTCAAAATGAAGGGTCTGTATTTAACGAGCTACACGTGTCCGAATAGTTGACGACTTTGGCACGTCACTTGCAAGTATCGCTTTTATAAGCAAATATTTAGCCTTTATGCCTAAAGAAATAAAGTCGAATTTAAATACAAATAGTAATTAGTACAATTAATCGCTCTTATGATTAAGTCTATAAGGTTGATAATGGTTGAAACAGATTGATAACGGTTGAGAGAATAATCATTTGTTCAACGCGAGCATGTTTTGACGCGGATTGACGGTAGCTAGTTGTTACACATGATAATTAACTTGGCTTGATGATTAATTATATATTGTTGACTATTGCAAACCAGTGTTGCTAGAAAACTGTATTTTTTACTTCTTTTTATATCCATTGAGGTACAAGCGTGAGACTATAAGCGAGACGGTTTGTGGATTAGATTCCCAATCCTGGAAATGAAAATATTCATTAATATTTAGTATTTTCATTTCCTCGATCTGGTGATAAGGCAAAGCGCGGTGTAGAGTTCCGTCACTCAGCAATGTCTCAATTCGGCGGAAAGTATGTAACGGGAATAATAAAAAATTGAAGAGAAAGGATAAAATATGATAAAATATGAAAGAGAGAGGAGTGTTTTAACACTAGGTTCTCTGGTTCCCTCTGCCTGCGTAGCGAACTAGCGTAAAGTTATAAAAACATATTCTATTATATATACATATATGTAACTAAGGGCTTAAGGTAGAGAGAAAACGTAGATATCACGTTCTTCATTTTCTGCCCGAAATCTAAAGAAAAATTAATCGAACCCACAACCAACACCTTTACAGTCAGGCATTCCATTGCGCCACGATGGCCTCTTTTTGCTTTTTGTTATATTCATATATTTTTTCCATAAAATTTATGTATCCATGGATTATTTTTATATTTTTTTAAAAGCTTACCGGATGTAACGTTAATCCGTACACGAGATAGACAGGCAGTAGTCTGAGCTTAATATATTGTAAAATAAAAGCGTTATATACGAGTATTTGTTAAAAAATACAGTTGAAAAATTTTTATTCACTAAAGATATTTTTTACAATTTATAGCAATTCAGTTGTTATTTTAAAATTTGGTAGTTTTATATAGAAAGGAAATAAGCAACAAGTATGTTGTTATTTCTACATAACTCGATAAAGAATTATAGCTTTAAAGACCAAATGGATGGACACTTGGACAGATCTAAAGAGGTACGGGTTCGAATCCTGCTATGTTCAATTTTTTTTAAAGTTTCTAAATATTTTTTTCTTAAGTGAGTGAATAATACTTTAAAATATTGAGATAAGATATATAATTTATTTAAAAACCTATCATTTAGATATTCCTGTATCTATGCGTGGGGAGAGACGGAACACAACGCTGTGCTTTGCCTTACTAGAACGAATAAAAATAATTAAAATATGATCATACCCCCGAGTGAAAATCGAACCCACAACCAATTATGTTTACAGTCAAATGCTGTCTTTACGCCAGGATGATCTCTTTTCGTATAGATACTTAATATTTAGTTACATAAGTTAAATATCTAATGATGTGTTCCGGTTCGATGGCATGTAAGCCAGATTTTCCCCTTTCCCACCCATCCTTTCCCCAAAATGTGGTGGTTCTGATAGTGGACTACTACATTGTCCCCCCTTCCATCAGTATCCTCTAGGTTGGCAACGCATCTACAACATCTCTGGTGTTGTAGATGTCTATGGGCGAAGGTAACCACTTACCATCACCTGATGGTAAGTGGTTACCTGCTCCATCTGCTCGTTTGCCGTCCGTTATCAATAATAAAAAAAAAAAAGAAATAAGCAAATAAGTATATTGTTATTTCTACATAACTCGATAAAGAATTATAGCTTTAATGGACTGGAAATGGATGGACACTTGACAGATCTAAAGAGGTACGTGGGTTCGAATCCTGCTATCTCCCAATTTTTTAAAGTTTCTTAAATATTTTTTTTCTTAAGTGAGTGAATACCACTTTTAAAATATTGAGATAAGATATAATTTATTTAAACCTATCACTTAGATATTATTCCTGTCTCTATGCGTGGGGAGAGATTGAACACAACGCTGTGCTTCTTTGCCTTACTTCAGAACGAATAAAAATAATTAAAATATGATCATACCTCGGAGTGAAAATCGAACCTTACAACTAAATTATGTTTACAGTCAAACGCTGTCTTTACGCCAGGATGATCTCTTTTCCGTAGATATCTTTAACATTTAGTTACAAGCTAAAATATCTAATGATGCAGTTCTGGTTCCTGGATGGCATGTAAGCCAGATTTTCCCTCCTACCCATCCTTTCCCCAAAATGTGGTGGTCTCTCGGGACAGTGGGACTACTGCATTGTCCCCTTTCATCAGGTATCCTCTGGTTAAGTAAACGCATCTACCATCCTGGTGCGCTGTAGATGTCTGCGGGCAAATGAAGGTAACCACTCTTACCATCAGGTGGTCCTTCTTGCCCTTCTTGCCGTCCGTTATCAATAAACAACAAGCAAAATGAATACAATAAGTATAAGCAAAGCCTGTCGTGGCGCAGGCACAAAACGTGACTGTGAAACATTTCTGAAAGGTCAGGGTCTGATTCCCACTCCAGGAAAAATGTAAAATTTAGCATTTTCATTTCTAATAACAAGGCAAAGCGCGGCGTTGAGTTCCGCCACTCAACACGCCCTTGCCTCAATTCAGCTTGGAAAGTGTGTGAACGGAATTGCTGAAAGAGAATGGAGTATTAACACTAGATTCCTCAGGTTCCCTTTGCCTACCCCGCTATATGCGGGTATAAGCATCGTTAAAGAAAAGAGTATAAGTAGGACCGGAATATCTTAACACTAGGTTCAAGCTTCTGCCTACCCTGCTATATGCGGATACAGCGTGATCCTCTAAAGAAAGCAAAGCAAAAAAAATATGAGAAAATATACAAAGACAAAAGCATATCTTATGAATACTGTCGCTTTTTCGTTGTTATTTCCTGAAGCTACTGTAGCTCGGGCATTTCAAAACATTATTAAATTTTCATTACGTTTAATATTAAAATTTTGTATGTGGCTGTATAAAAATATGCTTTGAAAGGAATTTTGGATGTAAGCAACGTATATATGAATAAGATATGAAGGGTTCGATTCCTGTCCCTACTTCTGTTCTTGGGTCATAAAATGAGGAATACTCTATTATCTTTTCTTTACCTTTCACGCTGTATCCTGCCTCTAAGGGCAGATTAGGCAGAGTGAAACTCCGCCAATATAGCGTTAAGACACTTCGTTCTCCACTCTGCCGAATTACAAGTATTGTGTACTGAGAAGCGGAACTCAACGCCGCGCGCTTTGCCTCGTTACTAAACCCAGAAAAATGTCTATACATATGTATAGTTACAGGCCCAAAATCTTCCTATACCTCCATTTTTTGATTTGCAACGTGTTTTATAATACCATTTCATTTTAACAAAAAAAACTGACGTCGCTAAAAATGCACCAAGAAGTATTATTATTACGAATAACTCGAGAAACTACTTCTATGACATATTACACCAAATTAAAATCTCTGGCTTCACCAGAAGCGCTATATCTATCATATAAACGTAGATTCATCAAAAATTAGTTCATTCAGTAAACATTTATGGGGTGACACATAAAACGCAATCAATATGAGAGCCTCCGCCAATTTTAAAAATTATTTCAAATGCTGAAACCAAATAAAAATATATCTGCATCGTTGAATCACATACGAACAGCAAACATTTTTCAAACTTTGCATTTCTTTGTAACGTTTAGTGTTAAACAAACGAATACATCCGTACTCCATCAGAGTTCGTGACGTTACCATGGCAACGCTACCGACCTACCCTACACAGGAAAATCTAATAAAAATATTTTTTTTCCATACAAAATGTGCAGCGGAAC
Source organism: Philaethria dido (assembly GCA_033558755.1). NCBI lineage: Eukaryota > Metazoa > Arthropoda > Insecta > Lepidoptera > Nymphalidae > Philaethria > Philaethria dido. Next base: position 18,262 of record JAKGSA010000280.1, read on the forward strand.
TCACCCTTAACATAAGGTAGTAGCGCCTAATATGGTCTGAAGAAAAAATATCAAGAAGCTAGTATGAACAAACAGTTTTCCACTGGTTATTTAGTAATGTAATATTTCCTCTTATTTCATACAATATCTATTGGACTCCTTTATTCTGTTGTCGTATTCAAACAGTTGAACGTTTGATACGTCACGTATGGCGTGTACGATGTGTGCATTTTTAAAATATGTATGAAGAAATAATAACGCTTTTCGCAAATGCTTTTGATATGTTTCGCATGTTTTTGTTCTGACAGATAGTTGCAGTGGAAGGAATTAAATTATAATTTCGTTTAATATAAATTATAATATTATGGCTTCAGTGAGACAGCACGATTTGTTGTATATTCAATTCGCACTTGGGGAATGATAAGGTATATTTCGATTTAGAACGAAAAGTAGAGAAAAGAGTGTCTTAACACAAGGTTTTCCCTGACGGACTATGTGGGAAAAAAAAACCTGAAATAAATTTAAAAATTGAATTTGTTTTTTTGTTTAAATTTTGATTTAGCTTGGTAGTTTTAATCATGAGTATCTCAGCCTTATATAATCTATATACATACGTGCTTACCGCACCATTTAGCTGCAACAATAGTAAGACTTGACAATGGCTGTGTGTTCAAATTATATTTAATGCACTTAATAATGTCTTTATTACGAATAAACCACTCAAAAACCACTCGTCAGACCTTAACTAAATTTAAAAGATCCAAATTAGTTCACCCAGTAAAAAGATACAATCGACTGGAAACCTCCTCTTTATTTAAAATCGGTTAAAAATAAAAAAGAAAATAAAACAATACAAATTCAAACATTTAAATGAAACTTGCTTACGCCACGTCAATTAATTGGGACATGCTGAGTGAGCAGCAAATAGTTTGCGAACTCCGGAATTAAGGGTATTCACACACCAACCGCCGGCTCAGCACGAGCCATACCGTAACGACAGCCTGTTATTATCGATATAAGATATACAGTTTGTTGAAGCATGTTTAAGTTATTATTAGTATAGTTATATTGCGTTAAATAATTTTTTTAATATTAATATTAATGAAATATTTATTTTTATTTCACCTCAATACATTTTCTTAGTTATATTTTAAGATATGATTGAAAATGCTGTATGTTTTGGGTTGGATTTCCACTTGCAGGTGATTGTTTTTTTCACTCTGTTCCCCACTTTCCGCTGAATTGAGGCATTCAATGCTGAGTGGCGGAACTCAACGCCACGTTCTGTCTTGTGACCAAACCCAGGAAATGAAAATATTATATTTTTTAATTATATTCATTTTTTCTCTTTGTTAAGTCTTTGACTTAATGCCTGAATTTCGCCATTCAATATACAATGTCTCGAATTCTAAAAAGTAGAGAGCGGAGTGTCTTAATACTATTCTCTTAATACGTTCTCCCTGACTTAACGGTTATATGAGAAAAAAAATGAAGCCAAAGAATATTGTTTACTTCACATATCTCTCGTGTATTTTTTATAATGTTTTCATCACTTAAACGAAATATGGTTAAAAAAAAAACTCATGAACTTAGAACTAAAATAATACTATCTATAAATATATTAATAAAACGCTTGCATTACTGAGTGATTGACATACTACGTACAAGTGAAACTACTAGCCATAGAAAGCAAAAATTTTGGCAAGTAAGTCCTTGTGGAATTTAAGTGAGCACTAATAAAATAAAAAAAAAACGGAATATTTACATTTATATACCACGCAAACAAAGCCGCGCGACATAGCTAGTTTTTGTATAAAATTAATCCGAAATTTCCCAAGATTCTTCCATATTTAGATACTCGTTCAATATACTGTTAACATATACATACCACATTTGGAAAATCCATGAAATCATCACTGAACACAATTACCGATTCGTTTCCTTCATAAATCAAACAACAACATCGATTAATGGTAAATTTCGAATACATGGCTCTTCGACACACCTGCTGCAATTTATGAAAATTAATTCCGAAGTTGAGAGAATAGGTAACTTTACCCTACTTCAAAAGTATAGTAAGCGAGCGTTACGTTACAATTGTATAATAGATAAATGTTTATTTTAAAGCTTTTTGGTGAAAGTAAATATTTATTTTTGGTTAGCTAAATAGGTTATGGTTCGGTTGTTTTGGTTTGAAGTTCCTTGTTTCTAAGAAAATGATAATTGAGATTTTAACAAAAAAGAAGGAAACTGACTTCAAAGATGCACTAAAATGTAACATTATTACGAATAACTCAAAAACTAATCGTCAGATCCTAACTAACTTTTAATGCGACCACATCAATAGCACTAGCTATCATATAAGAAAGAATCATTGATAACACACATAAAAAACAGTACAATTGAGTAACTCCTCCTATTTTTGAAATCGGTTTATAAATGATACTTCCTTTATAAAATTAGGACAGATAAAAAGCACTGTATATGTACCTGTTGGCTTCCTAAATAAATAAAACAAAATAAGCTTTTATATGATGAGTTTTGCAACTACTCTTAAAAAAAGCATTTTCAGGTTGAACTCGCATTGGAGAGTAGTCACAGTAAACCTAGAGTCAAAACACTCTGCTCTTTTCACCAGAATTCAAGACATTATGTTTAGTGATGGAACTTAACACCGCACTTCATCTTAGTAGAGAGGAGAAATAAAAACCCTAAAATTTTATTCCCATTCCCCTAGTGGGAATCGAACCCACAGACACAAACGTTTACAGCCACTGCCACTCTGCACCACAATAGCCTCCAAAAATATACAAATTATAATATTTTAGTGTTAATTTAAATTTAATCCCAGAAGTTAATATCTACAAAAGTATATGAGCTTTAATTAAGAACTGCACTGATAACCTCATTCGATATGATAATAAATTGATGTTTTTAACCTACTGTTATAAGTAGTAAGCATAATCACGCTATCATGACGCAGTAGGTCAGTTTCTGATTATACACGTAGTTGCGTATTCGATTCCTAGTCGAAAGAATTATATTTAATTTTTAGTTTAATTTTCCCGCATATAGTAATAAGGCAGAGGGAACCAGAGAACCTAATGTTAAGACACTCCATTCTCTTTCAACAATTCCGTTCCCCACTTTCGGCTGATCTGAGGCATTGCGTGTTGAGTGGCGGAACTCAACTTTGCCTTGTTACCAAACAAGAAATGAAAATACTAAATTTTTCCTGGGTAGAGGAATCGAACCCACACAACCTGCTCGCGTTTTTGATCGCACGCTTGTCCCTCTGCGCCACGACAGGCGTTTTAAAAATTAGATATATATTTTTAATTGCGGCAGCCCAGAACTATATTAGATATATTAGTAAAGTTCTTCACAGTTAATTCAGCATTGTAGTTTTTGTGGAAGGAAGGCTAAGAAGTATTCATCGATCTCACAAACTATCGTATTATAAATGCGTTAATATTGATAGAAATATTTTCATTTCTCCAGCCTGATCAAACAAAAACAGCCTTTTCAAAGTCAAAGTCAAAGTCAAAATCCAAAGTCAAAAGTCAAGTCAAAGTCAAAAATCAAATAATTTTATTCAAAATAAGAAATTTACAAGCTTCATTTTGAACGTCAAATAATTTACCCGATTCACACTAAATTTAATGCCTCAGACACAAGGAAGAACCGGCGCAAAAACTCCAGCCAGGACTTTTTTTTTTTTTTTTTTTTTATTCGACAATGGTTTACAATTCTTTGTATTGTCAATGATACCTTTGAGAAACAGGCCTGGAGCTTGACATTTCTGTTCCAAGGTGTATTATCATTTATAAAAAATCACTAATTAGGTAATAACCTTTAACACACAAAAAACGTCTTTTACAATTTTTAAAATTTATAAAATACAGACATTCTTGAATTCAATTGCGTGGAAGTACGAAATGTCCACAACCACAGGCCTATACTGACTTTACCCTACGGTGAGAAGAACGACCAGAAAGCTCGAATAAATATCGCTAATATTCTAGCAGATAATTGGTGCAGTGGAACGGCGTTGTGGGTTCGATTCCTCGAAGCCTGATTATATTTAAATTATTATAATTTTTTCTGCTCTGATAAGACGAAGAAGGCGGCATAAAATTCAGATCGTGGCACCACAATATTTCGGAAATTCCGGACGGAAAGGGATGACCAGGTGTCTTAGCTTTATCTTGCTTTATTATTGCGAAATGACTTGTTATTTAAGAAGCCAAGGCATGAGCTGGCTTATGAATTACAAGTATACAGCCATTAAAGTTATAGAGCAAATAAAATTTATATACTTTCGTTCAACAAGATTCACTTTTTTTCAGCTCACATAAAATCATTGAAGTAACTGGGTTGCATCTAATTAGTTTTCCAGAAATTACTTGACGAATGTGTTTCAAAAGCAAAATAATCTTTTATTATTAATGAAATAAATCCCTAAAATCGTTTTATATGAAAATATAAGCTGAAAAAGAAAATCGATCATAAGTCATTTTATTCAAAGATTAAATTTATTATATAAAGAGTTTGCCAAATTATGTTAAATATAGATTTTCAGAAGACATCGTGGCGCAGTGACGGTTCATGCATAATTGTAAATACGATTGGTTGTGGTTCGGTTAGTAGAGAGATGTACTTGCCGGAATTTTAAGACTTTTGAGTTCGACTTAACACAATATTTCGTTTTCGAGCTAAAGCGGAAAATGAAATGTTTAACACTATTATCCTGCTTTGCCAGTACGTAGGAAAAATCATGAGCACTAAAAGTAATTGATATTTATAATATTGCAATATGGTAATTGTAATTTTTAAGAAAAAGGTAACCGACTTCAAATACAATTGTACAGCGGGATGGCGTTACGAATAATTTAAAACTCCTCGTTCAGCCCCTAACTAAATTAAGGAAATGGAACCACATCAAAGTACTGAATTATTATATAAAAAACCATAAAAATTGAAGCACCCGGTAAAAAGGGTTATACGATAACACAAAAAATCTCCTTCATTTTTGAAGTCGAGTTAAAATGGCAAATAAAGTGACGGCGTCACTATTATTTCCTTCTAAAACGAGTCTAAATAGGAAATGAAATACCAGCATCTCAGTTAACGTAAAAGCGTTTCCGGTATCATATATTATTTATTTAGTACCACCGTCATTTTTCTTCAGCAAAAGCTCACAAAAATCAAATTTAATGTATACAAATTTAGCTCTTATTTATGAAGGTTAAGATGATAATGGTAAAAATCGTATGAAATATTTTTTTTATTTTCACAAATATTGATTGCTGGCAAATACATTTTGGATATGATCCAAATAAGAACCAGCTTACCGCCTATTTCGTGTTTATGATTGTCATAAAGAAGTAATAAATAACTGAACATTGAGATCGTGGCACGCAGAACCTTACCAGCCGTGAAGCTATAAACGCGACTGGGTTGTGAATTCGATTCCACTCAAAAAACATAGTAAATATTGATAATAATATACACCTGTCGTGGCGCAGAGAAGTACAAGCGTGCATTTGTAAACACCCGACAGGTTGTTGGTTCGATTCCACTCCGATGGAATTTTTTCTTTTCCTGGAGTTTGAATTTTACAAGGCAAAGCTTACGGCGTTGAGTTCCCACCGCTCGGCACGCATGCCTCAATTCGGCGGAAGGAGAGTGGGGAACGGTTGTAAGAAGAGCAAGGTGTCGCGCACTAGGTTCTCAGGAGTTCCTCTGTCTACCTGCTTTACTCTTGCAGATTTACAGTGTGAGGATTAAAAAAAAAAAAAATATTTAATGTTTGCATTTCAGCATCGCTCTGAAAGTAACAATGCAAGCGCGGCGTTGGGTTCCACCAACTAAGCATGTAATGCCTCAATTCGGAAAGTGGGGAACAGAAATGTTGAGAGAACAGAGTGACTTAACACTAGGTTCTCAGGTTCCCTCTGTTTACCCTGCTACGTGCGGGATACAGCGTGAAGCAAAAAAATATATTTGGCGATGACGATATCTAAGTATCTACATATATACACGTAAAGCAAAAACTTTGTACCACTTTTTCCAAAATTACGCGGACGGAGGGGCATGAAATTTGGCACAATTATAGTTTATATAGAGAATATTTTTTTGAACTTATGCGTAAAAATCATATTAAATTAATAAAATAAATGTTACACACACGACCATGGTTTGACATCCATGTTTATATAAAGTGACATATACATACATTGGTAAAGACAACGCGTTGTCAACGCGTCAACGGGGACACTAGTATATATAAAGACACACTTTATTTAAATATACGTGTTTGGGGTGTGGGTTCGAATATAAAAAGATATAGCTTAAAAAAAATTGGGCAGAATTTTGTGGTCGTTTCTTAGCATATGGCAGGGAAGTCAGAGAAAACCTAGTGTCAAGACACTCTTCTATCCACTTTCTGTCAAAAATCGATATGGTTGAGTCGCGGAACTTAACGCCGCGCTTCATCTCACCCACAATAAATATTGTTAACAATCAGACGCTATGTCTTGACATTGTGCCATGATGACTTTTTATGTAGTACTCATTTTTTTTAACATTATGATCTTTTTAAAAAAAAAATTGTGTTACGTGATAGTCTTTATAAAGCCACAGAAATATAAAAAAAAGGTTTTTTTTTTAATATAGCGATTTTTTCGAAGCCGATCTAGTTAGGTTCAGCATTGTCACCTAACATATAATCTTTAAGTTAAATTAGTAAAGAAAATAGAGTCATATCACTACTTTTTTGGTTTTTTATTAATATAAGTAAGGTTCTGAGTATAAGATTTATTTTGGAAACCTGTTTTTGTTTTGATAGCTAATTTCGTCCACCGTTGTATAGCCCGGATAGCTCAGTCGGTAGAGCATTGGACTTTTAATCCAAGGGTCCAGGGTTCAAGTCCCTGTTCGGGCGGTTATTTTTTTAATTTTATTTCTTCGTATTAATTGTTCATAATGACACTCTTAATCAGATAATGTTATCTTGAGAGGTTTATTTATATTTTATATTTATAAATCGGTATACATATATAAAACTGTTTCGTTACTTTAGTGACCGACAAGTAATAGTCGACACTACTAGGCTACTGCAGCTATAGCTATAGCTTTCTTTCTTCTTCAAATTTGTTATGTAGGTTCCTTGTGGGGTGTTAAGAAACGACTTCCTAAAATTCGAGAAGAGGAAAAGAGGATTCCTACGATAACGGGAAAAACTAAATTTTACAATTTATAGTCGGAAATGGGTATGAAAGTGGAATGGCTAGTTCTTAAACTCTAGTCACGCTTTATCCCGCGTAGCAATAATCAGAGAGAATCTAGTGTCAAAAAAATCTGTTTTCCACTATCCACTCGAATTCGAGATTGCGGAATTCAACGCCGCAATTTTTTTGACATTTCCCAGTGCTAACTAAATGAAAATAATACAATTATGATGATTAACGCCTGTCGTGGCGCAGAGACACAAGCGTGCGACGGTAAACACGACAGGTTGGTAATTCGATTCCTACTCCAACAAATGGATTTTTTCATTTCCTGGGTTAGGTAACAAGGCAAAGTGTCGCATTGAATTCCGCCACTCAGCACGCAATGTCTCAAATCGGTGGAAAGTGGGGAACGGAGTGTCTTAACACTATGTTCCCTCTGCCTATCCTGCTATATGCGGGATAGTATATATGTATGTACAGTTATGATCTCACAACCAATCATATTTATCTACCTATACATATATACTTTAAAAAAATCCCCAAAATTAATCTATAACTCAAAAGGAAATGAGAAAGTAAAAAGAAAATTTACAAAGCGTTTTATAAAAAGGATTCCGACGGTCAAAATGCAATATGAGCTTTACGAGTACAACCCTAATGATAAGTACAGGTTATTGACTTAGAAAGGATCCTTTCGTTTCATCTTGTCCTGATTTATGTATTTCGTTTAATGTCAATAATAAAAATATTATCTGTATCTGTATATCATATATTTACACCTGGCTTGGCGTAGAGACACAAGCGTGCGAATGAAAACGCGACAGGTTGTGGGTTCGACTCCCACTCCAGGAAATGTTAGTCTTTTTATTTCTGGAATTTGGTAACATGGCAAAGCGCGGCGTTGAGTTCCGCCACTCAACACTCAATGCCTCAATCTGGCGGAAAGTGGGGAACGGATTTGTTGAAAGAGAACGGAGTGTCTTGACACTAGGTTCTCTGGTTTCCTCTGCCTACCCTGCTATATGCGGGATACAGTGTGAAGTTAAAAAAAAAAGTATATCATATATCCAGACTAAGAATATAATTCCTGGTAATATTATAAATTTCAAAATCAAAAGAATGAATTTGACTTTGAAAAGCATAAAAATGAAGTTTAAAAGAATGAATTTGAAGTTTAAAAAAAAATATAACTCCGTTTTACTAGAATAATACGACTAGAACTATAACAATTCCTAAAACATACATACATAGCTTTACGCTTAATCCCTCATATAACGGGGTAGGCAGAGGAAACCTAGTGTTAAGACACTCCGTTCCTCATTTTCCGAATTGAGGCACTGCGTGCTGAATAGCGGAACTCAACGCCGCCATGCCATGTTACCAAACCTAGGAAATGAAAATACTAAACTTTTACATTTCCTGAAGTGGGAATGGAACCCAGAACCTGTCGCGTTTACACGACAGGGGCTCCTAAAACAATATTAAATATTTATTATTTTTAAACATTTTACAATAAATAATTTAAGAAAAATAAACTCAAAACAAAATAACCAAGGGGTAGCTTCCGTTTCTTTGAATCCCTTTATTTTTCTAAGGAAATTGCTTGCCCTATACTGAACAAACTTTGCTATGTTTAAGGAATTTTGTAATAAAGCGATGCATTATTAAGCATAGACTTTGATGTACATCGATAAATAAATTGAGGGGTTACTTGTCTCTGTATGAAACACGTAGAGTTTTACATAGAAAAATATATTTATTTTAAATTTTACTTTCTATTGCTTGTATAGTCATATAGATATCGAAAAAGTTGTTTTTTTTTTTCAGTTTTACACTTTTAACTATATTGGGCGGTAATGTTAAGTCACTCCGTTCTTCTCTATATCAATCAAGTCAAGCATGATAATTGGAAAGAACAGGTTCGTAGTATGAAATTTTGTTTTACTCCTGTCGTGGTGCAGAGGCACAAGCGTACGACTGTAAACGCAACAGGTTGTGGGTTCGATTCCCACTCCAGGAAATGGTAACAAGGCAAAGCGCGGTGTTGATTTCCGCCACTCAACACACAATGCCTCAATTTGGTGGAAAGTGGGGAACGAAATTGTTATAAGAGAACGGAGTGTCTTAACACTCGGTTTTTTGGTTCCCCCTTCCTACCCTACTATATGCGGGTTACAGCGTGAAGTTAAAAAAAAAATTGTTTTCACATCGGATCTGGACATATGTGCAAATTTTAAAGAAAATTAGACGACAACAAGTGGATCAGAAGAACAAAATAGCTTTTTAAGATTTTCTTACATTAATAAATACAGGTGAAGATAATAAAAAATTGTAAAAAACAGTTACTTTATTGGTTCAAGTAGCAAAACTAAGCTTATAGAAGCCTACATAACAACTGTGCTCAAACAACTCTATGCCAACATCTAATAAAAACAAAAACAAACAAGACATCTCACCCGTTATCATATCAGGTTTTACCATTTTATTTTTACCGTTTAATAAGTCTTATAATAATAACAATAAGAGTTAATATTGCTAAAATGGATTGATATGTAAATTTGTAATTTCTAATCTGAGAACTGTTTTCATTGTATTTATCTGTCATTTCTGTCGTTCTTTATAACCGACTTCAAAAGAAAGGAGTTGTTATCCATTCTGTTTTTTTTATGTGGGATGCCGAGTAATTTATAGCTATTGCTTCTGAATTTAGTTAAGATATAACGAATAGCTTTTGAGATATTCGTAAACAGTTTACTTTTTTAATGCATTTCGTTTCAAGTCGGTTTTCTTTATATGGTAAGACATAAAAATTTCATTTAGTAATATGCAATTGGTAACTACAATATACCACAACTATGTCGAAAACCATTTTGTCTTCTTATTGTAGATTTTGCATTCATGCACACATTTTATAGTCTTCAAACTTGACGCAAATTTAATAATAATTTTTAAACTTTTTATATCATATTATCTATATCATAGCAGGATAGTCAGAGAAAACCTTATGTCAAGACACTCTGTTCTCCATATTCCTTTCATTTTGACCATGGAAATATATTGCGTGTTGAATGGCGAAATTCAACTCAGTCCTTGCCTATTACTACAGTGACTCTCAGCACACAATGCCTCAATTCAGCGGAAAGTGGGGAACGGAGTGTCTTAGCACTAGGTTCCCTCTGCCTACCCTGCTATATGCGGGATACAGCGCGAAGCTATGTATGTATGTATGCACTATATCGTCAAATTTAATTCGTTAAATTTAATAAGAAAATCGTAAGCAACAATGGAAACACACTCAACCAACTCAACGTCACTTATACATTATGCAAAGTAAAACGCATTTCTTGTCAATTCCTGTACTGTCAAATCTACTTGTACATGAGAAATACTAACATTAAGAACAAATATAATCTATGACTGGTCTGCTTCTTGTATTATTTTCTGAGATTAATTTCTTAACAGGCGTGATTAAGTTGACAAATTTAAAAAAAAACAACTTCACGTTGTTCGACGTCATTTTCCAGCAGAATTCGAGACATTGAGTGTTAAGTGGCGGAACTCAACGCCGCGCTTTGTCTTACCTGAGCGACGAAAATGAAAATACGCATCCACTACGCTATGATGGCCTCCAATAAATAACTTGATAGATTTAATGCGTTACTTGCAAGTCAAGTATTTTAAAGTTAAGGTTATCTAAAAGTTATTTAATTACTTTTTACCTGAAAATAAAAAAAACTTTTTAATTTATAGACCCTATAAAAATAAGATATACTGAAACCCATTTAAAAAAAAAGCTAATCGATTTATCAACGTATTGACTGCTATGAGTTTCATTTTAGTAAGAGAAATGTTTCAATTTATTAAACTTACTTTTTGTTTTGTTGCACTGGTTAGACAAGACAAACGCAGTGTCGGTCAGTCAGATGCTATCTATCAACAAGGAACATAACGATATAAAGCACTTGCGATATGGAGTGACTGACAGACAACATACAGGCGAAACTACTGCACATAGAAAGCTAAAGTTTAGCGAATAGGCTCCTCGGGGAGTGCAGGGAAGCACTAAAGGAGGATTTCTCGGAATTCCTATAAAAAACAGGAAAAAGTGGGATTTTGTCTTTTATAACGTATGCCCCAAATAATACATTTTGCGATAGATACAGTTTGCGTCAGCTCATTGTGATAAGTGAATCGGAGATCAAAAGGACGAAGGAAGAAGTATCGTGGAAAATCTTTTCTGAGTAGCTTTGATCAGAGAATTCAAGAAACTAGCTAACGGTCTTTTGAATTGAAGAGGCAACCGAAGAAAAAAATTTTATACACCACGTAAAAGTAAGTGGTGGCGCAGAGGCACAAGAGTGGTACTGTAAACGTAGCAGGTTGTGGGTTCGAATGCAAAACGTGGCGTTGAGTTCCACCACTCGAAGCGTAATGCCTCAATTCCGCAGAAAGTGGTGAACGGAATTTTTAATAAAATGGATAGTCTTAACACTAGGTTCTCAGGTTCCCTCTGCCTTCCCTGCTATGTGCGGGATACAGCATAAAGCAAACGAAGTCGCAAGATACGCTTAGTAAAGAATATTGCAGTGACGAATATTTATTAAGATATACTGGACTGACATTTTGTGGGCCGTAATAAGTGACACAACTGACAACCATTAGTCAAACTAAACGTTGCATGCACTACAGTGTGTTTCAAATGTACGCGTAAATCTAAAATTGATAAATTCCTGAGTTTTACCGAAAATATCGTTTTTGGAATTCCTTGAATTGTTTTGATGAGATTTGGAGTCTTAGTTACTAAAATAGGGTATATAGGCCATCATGGTGCAGTGGTACAGTCTCCTTATAAAAGAGAGTGGTTATGGATTCTATTCCCACTTGGAGGAATTATTATATTTAAATTATTTTCGTTTATTTTTAATGCCTTAAAGTATTTATCACACACTGTTGTATGCATCTCTGTAGAGAGATTTTTACAAATTTCTGCTTCCCAAAGATTATTTGTAAGAAAAATCGTTTGGCAACCAAGAATGCTATTTATTAGATATTTTTGGAAACAACAAGTTTGGAAAACGTATAATATTTTATGCGTTTTCTAAAAATATTATTTTCATTTATTTTTGAATTCCGCATCTTAACACGCAACATCTTAAACTCCGGCGAAAAGGGGCCAACTGACTGTCTTGTCCACTAAGTTCTTCCGACTACCATGTTATGCGTTATAAAGCTCAAAATGACAATAACATTCACAAACGAGAATCGAATTCACAACCATCGTACCTCTAGACACTTTTAATTTCGCTAAGATGGTGTCTTTTCTTTTTTCAACTTCACGCAGTATCCCGCATATAGCAGGGTAGGTAGAGGGAACCTGAGAACCATTTAAGACACTCCATTCCCCACTTTCCGCCGAATTGAGTGGCGGAACTCAACGCCGCGCTCTGCCTTGTTATCAAACCCAGGAAATAAAAATACTAAACTTTTACATTTCCTGAAATGATATAAGTATTTATATCCCATTCCATGAGTTTTAACTTAATGCCAAGTATAATCTGTAATAACCGTATCTACTAAATCACCGTGCGTCCCGCACATTAGCCAAGTTTCTTACTAATTGGCAACAGACGTACGACGTACTAGTACGTGTATCGAGTTAAAAGGAATCCATTGAAATTGATATTTCCGAAACAGATTTATTCATGAAATTAAATAATTTTTAGTGATGATATCACAGTCTTCATTCAAGTCGATTTAAGCACTGAGTGACACTGAGATAACGAGAACGAAAACAAACTTTAATAAAAAATACTACACACAAAATTAGAACTGTTACGAATAACTCATAAACTATTCATCCGATAATTATATTTACATATATGGGACCACATCAGAAGCAGTAGCTGCTATATAAAAAAAAATCATCAAATCGAGATCCAGAACCTCGTCCTATTTTGAAGACGTTTAATTAAAACTCTGTATCTACAAAGTTTCATCAAGAGCAGTTAAGTAGTTTTTACATGTATACTACATACATACATACATAGCTTCACGCTGTATCACGCATATAGCAGGGTAGGCAGAGGGAACCTAGTGTTAAGACATTTTCCGCCGAATTGCGTGTAGAGTGGCGGAACTCAACGCCGCGCTATGGCTTGTTACCAAATCCAGGATAATGAAAAATTCCATATCCTGGAGTGGGAATCGAACTCACAACCTGTAGCGAGAGGCGTTATATAGCACAAATTTTATTTTAAAAAGTGCTCAGTCTCTTTTTTATTATAATATATTAGATATAGATAAATTAAATTAATAAAATAAATACTATACCTACACAATCGGACCAAAATATCGAATCGCAAAATAACTAAATATAATCATTTCACCAAGTGGGAATCGAACCCACAACCAAGTTTACAGTCAAACGTTATCCCAATACGCCATGGCCTTCTACATATTTAACAATATAAATAATTAAAAAAATTGCCTCAACGGTATATTTATTTAAGTAATTGGTGAGTTTATTGGATGTGCTCGTTCATTAAACTTTATTGGAATATTAAGGTCGATGAATGATCAGACTTGGGTATCGAATTACTTATGTTTGTATGGACGTCTTTATTTAATAATTACTTGTATTTTGGTGTCAGTTTGTATGTATAAGGAAAGTACAATAAATATTATTTATAATATTATTTTCTTTTTTTTTAACTTCACGCTGTATCCCGCATATAGCAGGGTAGGCAGAGGGAACCTGAGAACCTAGTGTTAAGACACTCCGTACTCATACAACAATTCCGTTCCCCACTTTCCGCTGAATTGAGGCATTGCGTGCTGAGTGGCGGAACTCAACGTCGCGCTTTGCCTTGTTACCAAACCCAAGAAATGAACCATGAACCATGGTTTGACATCCATGTGTGTATAGTGACATATACGCTAGAAAACTTGTCGTTAACGGCTCGATGGGAACACTAGAAATTACAAATAACTCAATACATAAGCACTAGAATCATCAAAATCAAAGAATCATCACCCTTTCTTGAAGTTGGTCAGTATTATACATATTTATAAAACGTATAAAAATTTGAACGCAGCGGCACTCGAACCCGCGTCTCTTGGAAAGCGTCCAAGCGCTCTGACCACTAAGCCATGCGTTCTATATCCTGCCGCGTCGAAATTCTTTAACTTAATACGATCCAATTTTTTATACGTTCGCTAAATATGTTTTTCGTTTCCTAAGTGTGTGACTAAGACTTTAAAATTTCAAAATAGTATCAACGCCTGTCGTGGCACAGGCACAATCGAGCGACTGTAAACGCGACAGGTTGTGGGTTCGATTCCCACTCCAGGAAATGAAAACTTTAAATAACATATAGTATTATCATTTCCTGAGTCTGGTAACAAGGCAAAACGCGGCGTTGAGTTTCGCCATTCACGCAATGCATCAATCCGGCGGAAAGTGGGGAACGGAATTGTTGAAAGAGAACGAAGTGTTAAGACACTAGATTCTCGGATACCTTCTGCCTACCCTGCTATATACGGGATGCTATATGAAAACAAAACAGACTAATGTTGTACTGTGACACTCTCTAACTAAACAGTTAAAAAGCTAACAATTGTCCAATTTATAAAAGTCCAGGAGTTTTTAGGAGTAATCAAATTTAATTAAATTCGTATCAACGCAATTTGGTGGCAACTTCGTTTTTTTCCGTCCCTTCACTAATTAAAACCGGAAGAGATACTTCAAATAATTTGGGTAGAAAAACTCGATTGTTGGGAAAATGTGAAGAAAACAAAGAAAATTATGTTAATATTAACTTTCGATTTTCTTTCGCTATATCAGTTGGCACAATTAAGTAATCAAAACTCAATAATAAAAATTTTGTTTGGTGGTAGGAGGTTCATCCTCCGTATGGCTCGCGACCATTATCATGTCAAAGACGAACCGCCAAATATCTTATGATGTGTTCCGGTTCGATGGCATGTAAGCCACGTTTTCCCCTTTCCCACCCATCCTTTCCCCAAAATGTGGTGGTTCCGATAGCGGACTACTACATTATCCTCCCTTTCCATCAGTATCCTCTAGGTTGGCAACGCATCTAGTACATCTCTGGTGTTGTAGATGTTCATGGGCGAAGGTAACCACTTACCATCAGGCGGTCCTTCTGCTCGTTTGCCATCCGGTATCCGTAAAAAAAAAAAATATATATTTATAAATAAAGCCTGAAGATACTTCACGCTTTATCTCACATAACAGAATGATAGTAGTCAAGACACTCCGAATATTTCCGCTTTATCCTGATTTCGAATTGAGTAACGGAGCTCAACGCCGCGTTTTGAATGACTACAGCGGAGAAACAAAAATTATTTACATATAATCGTTTCCCCAAGTCGAAATCGAACCCGCAACCAATTAGGCTTACGATCAGACGCTTTTACACTGTGCCATGATGACCTCAATATATACAATAGATACAACATAACATAGATACAATAGATATGGATACCCACAGTGAAGCTAATAAAAACATAAATAAATATTGTAGTTGTAAAAGTTTAGTGTGTAGAAGCATGCATTACATGTTGAGTGGCGGGGCTTAACGCCGCGAACTTAATTTTTATAGAGCTTTAATTTTTTTTTTAACTTCACGCTGTATCCCGCATATAGCGGGGTAGGCAGAGGGAACCAGAGAACCTAGTGTTAAGACACTCCATTCTCTTTCAACATTTCCGTTTTAAAAATAAGTAACTTTGGCAAACAATTACTTATTTTTAAGACATTTCCATGACCAGACGACAATCATTTGCCTATACTTGCTCGAATACAAAAAAAAACAATTTAACTCACGCAGACGTTTCTAATAGTACTTAAGTCCCCTTCGATTTGTTGCAAACAGTTGAATGCAATGTCCACTCTATGGTTTTTACAAAATTACACCATACCTCCGAAACAAGGGAATATGCACCTTATTTAAATATTATAGAGGTGGTCACAGGTTCTCAACAGTTTTGGTAGTCCGATCGTGACGTAACCATGGTAACATATCGAGTGGCAATAATTGATATCGTAAGTATATGCGATTTTGATTCTTATTTTTATAGCATTAAAAGCTAATTGATATGCAAAAAATAAACGTTTCAGTGTGTCCATAGAATTCCTTGCAATCCCTTGTTCCATCAGCTTTGATGACAAATACATATATTATTTGTTGGATCATATTTTATATTGAAGAGTTTGTCCAATTTATATACTAGAAATATTTTTTTACGAAAGTATGTGAGGATGTTTGGTAGTCTTTCATGTAAAAACTACTGAACATATCTTCTTCAGGATAATTTCAAGATAATCCGTTCTTCCGCCCGAATTCAAGGATACGACATTTCCTTTTAAGTGGCGGAATTCAAATCTGTTTTGTCTTATTAATGCGTAGAAATGAAAATAAATAAATATAATAAATCGTCATCTTCGAGTGGGAATCGAACCCACATCCATTTCCGTTTACAGAATATTTACATACATACATACAAACATAGCTTCACGCTGTATCCCGCATATAGCAGGGTAGGCAGAGGGAACCTAGTGTTAAGACACTCCGTTCCCCACTTTCCGCCGAATTGAGGCATTACATGCTGAGTGGCGGAACTCAACGCCGCGCTTTGTCTTGTTACCGAACCCAGGAAATGAAAATACTAAACTTATATTTCCTAGAGTGGGAATCGAACCCACAACCTGTAGCATTTACAGTCGCACTCTTTTGCCTCTGCGCCACGACAGGCTTTGAATATTTAGAATTTTTAATAATAATAAAATTAAATTGCGTTAGAATATTTAATAATTATTTAGTTTTTGTAGCTTCATATTTTCCCCCGTCTAACTGTTAGACAGAACTTAACGTCACAACCACTCCAAGACTCTGTTCTCACTATCCTCTTGTGGTCGAGACTGAATATAATTCCCCTAAATGGGAATCAAACCCCCGACAAATTATGTTTACAGTCCGACACTCTCACTTACATACGCTTTATCCCTCATGGCAGAGCAAAAAGTAAAAAAAACATGTTAAGACACTCCGTTCATAACAGCGTTTAAATGACGGAACTTAACGCCGCACTTTAGCCAGAGCGGAGAAATGCAAATAATAATATAATTTTAAATTTATAATGTCTATATATTCTTTGCATATAAACTCTACAGGCTATTTATATTTAGTTGTTATGTAAATAAATCGCCTTAGAGAGGACAAACTGAATTGTGTCCTAGTGAAATGTTGGGGCCGTTTCATAATAAATTTACTAAAGCATAAATGTTCTGAATGAATTAGTGTTTATTTTGAGCCAGATTTTACGAGCTTTGACTAAACTAGCATAAGCACTTAACCGGTAAGGGATTAACTGTAAATATATTAAAAATATATTTTTTAAGCTTCACGCTGTATCCCGCATATAGCAGGTTAGGCAGAGGGAACGGAGTGTTAAGACACTCCTTTCTCTTACGATTTCCATTGTTTATTCTCTCTGAATATGATTCTATCAACGCCTGTCGTTGTGCAGAGGCACATGCGACTGTAAACGCGACAGGTTGTGGCTTCGATTCCCACTCCAGGAAATAGAATTTTTCATTTCGTGTATTTGGTTACAACGCGAATCGCGGCGTTGAGTTCCGCCACTCAGTGCCTCGATTCGGCGGAAAGTGGGGAACGGAGTGTCTTAAAACTAGGTTCCCTCTGCCTACCCTACTATATGCGGGATACAGCGTGAAGCTATGTATGTATGTAATAATATCTGATCCTTAAATATAAATTTCCAATATATTTCATAGAAAAACTTGAACCTTTATAGTCGGTTAAGCATATTCAAATTATCTTTCCAAGTTATCTGTATGCAATAAATCGCTCATGTTGAAGATGTTTCGCTTGTTTTGTGTCTCGTCCCGCTGTGGTTATTGTTTACAGCCTGATAATACAAATGTTCAATTTTATATTATAAAATATTTTGTGATATTCGCTTTTAGAGGCTATGGTACAGTAACAGCGTCTTATTACAAATACGATGGTAGTAGATTTGATCCCTATTTGGGGAAATGATTATGAGGTACAAAACCTGGCGTGAATAAATTAATAAGTCAACTTGCATATACATTTTCTTAAATATTAATAGGCATTAGCAGGGTAACCAGAGAGCACCTAAAGTAAGGACAGACGATTTCAAAACGTTGCGTGTTAATTAGCGGCACTCAACGCCGCGCTTTATCTTAACAGAGCAAGCAAGAGCAAGGAAATTAAAATAATTTGTACTTTGCCCCGAGTGAGAATCGAACCCACAACGTAATCGTGCTTACATTCAGACACTTTCCCATTACAACATTATGGCATCAGGGTAAATAAAATATTAAGCACAAAAAATGACAAGCAAATCTAGCACTTTCTGTTATAAAAGTATTAAAATAAAATAAATATAGAATTTACCAATGAAACCTAACTAACGCCTGTCGTGGCGCAGAGTCACAAGCGTGCGACTGTAAATGCGACAGGTTGTGGGTTCGAATTCCACTCCAGGAAATGGAATTTTTCATTTCCTGGGTTTGGTAACAAGGCAAAGCGCGGCATTGAGTTCCGCCACTCAGCACGCGATGCCTCAATTCGGCAGAAAGTGGGAAATGGAGTCTCTTAACACTAGGTTCCCTTTGCCTATCCTGCTATATACGGGATACAGCGTGAAGCTGTGTATGTACCAACAAAACCTAAACATAAAAAATACCTGCATAGAAAAGCATGCATTTTCTATTTATCAATTTATTCACGCCTTTACGATATTACCCAACAAAATCTTATTAAAAAAACACCTTCATTCTTTATCTCGCATGAAGAGTTCGCTGACGCTTCTTTCTCTAATTAAACCCCCAAATTTGAAACATTGCTTATTAAATGGCGGAACTTAACACCGCACTTTGCCTTACCAGGGTAATAAAATTAAAATAACCATAATAAAACAATTCATCACAATAATATACACAGTAAATACACTCGCTCAATTTGCCTAATCTACTTTACGCGATCGCTAAGCGGCTATCATACTGTTAATCCTTTAATTGATGTTGCCGAGCTTAGAGTTGTCGATATAACTTATTTAACATGACCATCGTGGTGCAATATGACGTTAATCGAGATTGGTTGTTGGTTCGAATCCCTCTTGGGTAATGATTATAATTATTCTCGTAGTGGGAAAGGGGAATATTAGTAGAACGAAGTGTCTTAATACTAGGTTCTCAAATTCCCTTTGCCCTGGTATGTGCGTGAAGCTAATATAAATAAATAAATTAAAAAATAAAAATATGTTAGTGGCCATAAATAAATAAAAAAATATGGTTGATTGTGGGTTCGATTTTCAAGAGGGGAAATAATTATGTTTGAATTTTTTTCATTAGACGTTAAGACAAACCGCGATGTTGAGTTCCGGCATTAACGTGTTTAGTGGAGAGTAGAGTGTCTTAACACTAGGTTCTCTCCGACTGCCTTACTATGTGGGAAATATCTGTCCCAATTTGCCACGATAACCTTAATTGTCTTTTATAATTTCAATGTCAAAGTCAAAGTCAAAGTCAAATAATTTTATTCAAAATAAGAAGTTACAAGCTTCATTTTTTGAACGTCAAATAATTTACCACCGGTTCACTAAATTTAATGCCTCAGACCTGAGAAGAACCGGCGCAAGAAACTCAGCGGGACTATTTTTTTTTCTTTTCTCTTTTTCCTTTTCTTTTTCTCTTCTTGTATGTATAATTGAGACCGTCATGGCGCAGTAGGACAGTGTCTGAATATGCAATGGTTCTAGGTACAATGTCAGTTTGAGGGAATAATAAGATTTCTTAAAAAAAAGCAAGCGTTCACATATTATATTTATAGGTTAATGATTTATTTATATTTTAAAAGATTTTTTCTAGATCTAGTTGAATAAAGTGCGGGGTTAAGCTACGCCACTTAATTCACAAAATCGTCAAATTAATTAAAAATTCAGAACGGGGTGATATATTATCTATGACTAGAGAATCTCTTTTTGGGACTTTGCTATTATATTCTTTCTACTTACCTAACTTCACGTTTTAACCCTAGCGGGATAGTCCGACAGACTGATTCTTTCCTTTTCTTAACATAGTCATCGATTTTTTAAATATACACATATAGCAAGTTAGGAAGAGAAAATGCGTTAACATCCGCGTTCTCCACTTTTCCTCCATAATCAAAAACATTGTGTGTTAAGAGGCGGAACTAAACGCCGCGCCTAAAGCAAATATCAGCATTATAAATATTTTTAATCGTTGCCATTAAACCTAAAGAAATCAAAGATATATCTATGAGAGGCCATTTATAATAATTATAGACGACAAGTATAGACCTGTCAACGGCTACCAACAGTGCAGCCAAGTAATGGGGACGCAGGCTCACCCGTCAATTACGACGCTACTAGTTTTGATGGGGCTCTGCAAAATCTATAATAAATATTATATTTTAGATACTTAGCTTTCTCATTTTTTATGGTCATCGTGGTGTAGTGGCATAGTGTTAGAATGGAAACGCGATTGGTTGTGTGATCTGATTTCTACCAAACCATTGTATTTACGTTTTTTTTAACGTTACCTTTCTTCTCTGGTAAGACTGCCAAGAGTTTGTCACTTAACATGCAATGTCTTGAATTGGCGGAAAGCGCAGAGAATGGAATGTCTTTTAACACTAGGTTCTCTCCCTCTTTATATTTTTTAGGAAGTTTAATATCTGAGGAATGATATTTTGACCTGTTGTTGTCTGTTTAAAAAATTTGCACATACGAGTATGTCCGAATACGACAGAATAAGAGAAAAATAAATGAGATTGAATCTATGTTTGATAGACAAGAGAGTGCTGTTGAACTAAAATGTTGCCTATTAATTTTATTGATATTTTTAGAAGCCCCACTGACGTAAAATATACGTTACTTTACTCAACATATGTGTATGTCGCTTTATACAAAAGTGTATAAAATACTTGTAGTGTGTGTAACAGTGATTGTAATTTATTTTGTATATTCCTATTGCATTATTTTGAATAATATCGTCTCCTTCTGCAAATTCTTTCGTCATATTCACATATCAAATTACATATTCCTCCATCCGCCCAATTTTCAAGTAAAATGGCATCCATAACTGTTTACTGGGTGATGCAAATTAGTAGTTCTTGCGTTATTCGTAATAATTGTACTGTTTAGTGTAATTTCTTTGAAGTCGGTTTTCATAATTTTAATTACAAAAATATATATGTAGGCTCAAAAGTATTAAAATAAAAATTTAAAATAATACAAAGCTATTCTCACGCTGTTCTAGTGGCCCGACTTCAACTAGCGCAGTAAACGTTAATTAGCGTGAACTGCCAATTTGCAATCTTCCATCGTCGTTCCAAGGTTTTCATATAAGGGACAATATGTATAATATATGTATATAATTGTATACATGTGTTATTTTTATGTATACCAGGTGTGAATAAGTTGATAAGTCGAATTGCAATTTTTTTTGTAATAACAATATTATTGATTTATTTATAGGGTCAATTTATTATATATATTTATTTATAAATACAAAAAAAATTAAACAAATCTAATAGATTCATTGAGTATTTTTTTAAACAACATAAAAACAAAAATAGATATATAGATAGATAGATAGATAGATATAAATCAAATTAAATCCTGTCTCTTGGTTCCCCTAAAAATATACATTTTCGATTTATCAACTTATTCACGCCTGATTCGTATTTATTTGTTTATAAAAGATAGAAGTTAATTTATAAAATAGTAATGTTACATGCAGAAAACTATAAAGACATCGTCATATTCTTTTTTTCTTACAATTATTCAATATTTAAATCACAAATTAATAAAATCTTTTTCTACTCCAACTCATTCTAATTTATCCAAAATCTGCAAAAAAATCATACCAAATCTTTTCATTTAACAAAGATTAAAAATTTCTTTTCCGAATCATATTTCCAAAGAGAACGCTTCAGGCAATGCGTCCCAGTTCCTTGGGAAAACTATGTCGTTACGTCCAAAAGTTGGCCAAGCTTCGAGCAAAGCGCAACCGTTAACTTTCTCCTAACTTCCAAAGAAATAAAATACACCAATAGATTTAAAAATACGTTATAAAAGAACAATTTTCTAAATATTCAGAACATTGCATGTTAAGTGCTATGTTGTTGTGTGTTGTGAGTGTTATGTAATAATTTAAATTATTCCTCCAAGCGGGAATCAAACCCACAAATATTCCTCACGGTGGATAAAGTATAAATAAAATATGCATACTTAGTTTCTTCTCGATTTGTGGAAAGTGCTTTGACACTAACGAAGTATTTTTGGTTGGTGGTAGGTGGTTCGTCCTCCGACTGACTCGCGACCACTATCATGTCAAAGACGAGCCGCCAAATATCTAAAGATGTGTTCCGGTTCGATGGCATTTACAGAACCTCTGGTGTTGTAGATGTCTATGGACGAAGGTAGCCACTTACCATCAGGTACCTTCCTTCTTCTGCTACCTTCTGCTCGTTTGCCATCCGTTATCCATAAAAAAATTAAAAAAAAAATTACATTTTGACGTTTTGTCTCTGTTTATTTATATGTAATATATTCTATTAAAAAGTATAATACTGAATCTACATACTTTATTGGTATTCTCCATACAACGTGACATTGGAAGTGATTTGTCTCAACTGGCACGTTCGAGGCGCCATAATTAAACAACTAAACTGAGCTGAATTGAATACTTTACTAGTATCGAGTTACATAATTATAATTTGTAAAATATTTCTTTAGTTTTTTTATTTCTTGGGTTTGGTAACAAGGCAAAACGCGGCGTTGAGTTCCGTCACTCAACACGCAATGCCTCAATTTGGCGGTAAGTTTGGAACGTAAATGTTGAAAGAGAATGGAGTGATTCTAACACTAGGTTCCTCTGGTTCCTCTGCCTACCCTGGGCTATATGGTGGGATACAACGAAGTTAAACTAGAATATAACAAGCTAAACGTTTTCTAACAAAACTTAATCACTCGCATCCATAAAATAAATATTTGGCTACTTCTTTACTATAAAATACCATATCACGAGGTTCTGACGCTGTTACCTCCGCATGTTAATGGCATGTTATAACAACCCCACTGCTCCATGGGTCCTATCTAAATATTTTTTACAAGATAAACAAATCAGGAATTCTTAAGCAAGAACTGCCAAACACAGAGCATCCCAAATAAAAACCTAACAATAAACAATTTAAAACTGAATCCATCACTAACTTTGTACACCCCTACTTTTCACCCCTGTTTTAAAAAACAATATAATTTGTAACCCAAGTATTGTAATTTCGACCTTATTTCCTAAGATTTAAGTATTAAGTGAGTAGTAAATGAATATTGTTAAATACAAATAAAGTCACATAACAATATGAGTTTTAATGCATTGTAATAAAGACTTGAAGTAAAAAAAAAATTGTTAATATTTTTCAAAGAAAAATCACCTTTAAGTCTTAAAAGTTAATAGCGATAATCGATCATTGTAAAAATGGAAATGATAAATATATGCATTTTGTTGGAAATTGTACTCTATTATGTAGAAATAGTATAGAAAATAGTTTGTATACAAATTGTATATAGCGTTGTCTCACTGATTTTTGGACATGTCAGTTTAGTGCAAAATCTGTCACTTTGGAGTGTAGGGATAAATTAGGCCACTAAAGTGTCTGTTTACATTAGTAAAAAGACTGACGTTTTTGACGTTTGAAGCGCCATATTTAAAGAACTGAACTGAACTGAACTGTAAAAAGACTTCCTAAAAAGGAAAAGGTTATCAATTCGAGTGAACTAATTTTGATGTTTTTACGTATGCTTGTAATATGGTAGCATTTAAATATAGTTATGATCTGATATGTCGAGTCTAAGTAATTTGTAAAAACTTTACGTTTTCGTGCATTTCAGAAGAAGAAAGTAGAAGTTAAATTAAAAAAAAAAATTTAACTTCACGCTGTATCCCGCATATAGCGGGGTAGGCAGAAGGAACCAGAGAACCAAGTACCGCTAACCAATACCCACTTTCTGCCAAATTGAGGCATTGCGTGTTGAGTGGCGGAACTCAACGCCGCGCTTTGCCTTGTTACCAAACCCAAGAAACGAAAATACTAAATTTTACATTTCCTGGAGTGAGAATCGAACCCACGACCTGTCGCGTTTACAGTCGCACGCTTGTGCCTCTGCGCCACGACAGGCTTTAAGTAGAAGTTGTTTTTCTTTTTTGTAAAAAAATTAATTTAATCTTTGTAAGATATTTTTTATTAAATTTGTCTTTTAGATTATCTTTAAACATTGCATGAATTATAAGTCTTACCTAGTCTAGCGAGTCTTGAATAACAACGTGGGGATGGCATACTAGGGTTATAACGTCATACCGGTTAACGTAATGGCAAACCTGACGTTACTGCCAAGGCCCTCCAATAGATGTGCCAATAAAAAATGATTAATAACATTTCGGAACTATCCAAAAATAAATTTCTACAAAAAAAAGATCTGTAATAACGTAGCCCAAGCGTGCCTTGAAATTTTCTAATGGCCCAACCGTATCTATCCCCCACAATCAAGTGATTGCTTATAGTGGAAGGGCAGATTGAATAACGCTTTGTTTATTTTCCTTAGTATATGACAACAAGGACACCGTGGTGACGCATGTATTGTACCTGAATGGAAATGATAAGTGTGGGTTCAAATCCCGATGAATTCAAATGTTTATTTTTAAATTATATGCATGTCGCTGATTTCGTTAGACTGTGTGCGGCGTTGGGTTACGCATTATTAACATTTAAAGAGTTTAAAACGAGTGAACTATTTTTAATGATACTTTTATAAAATGTATTTTTTTTAAGTTTTCTAACTTATATAAAAGAACTCTTTTCCAGAATTATGTAATTGCAACTAATTAATTATTTCCAAAAAAAATACACTGAAATAAATACATAATATACTAATTAGTATGATCAGAAGACTAAATTTCTATACATCATAGTAGCTAATACCCCGATTATATCTATTTTGAAATTGAATTTTTTTTTTTCAACTTCACGCAGTTTCCCTCATGTAGCGGGGTAGGCAGAGGGAACCAGAGAACCCAGTGTTAAGACACTCCATTCTCTTTAAATTCCGTTCCCCACTTTCCGAATTAAGGCATTGCGTGTTAAGTGGCGGAACTCAACGCCGCGCTTTGCCTTGTTACCAAAAATGAAAATATTAAATTTTTACGAACCCACAACCTGTCGCATTTACAGTCGCACGCTTGTGCCTCTACGCCACCACAGGCGTCAGGCACGAAAGGCGGAATTGAAAATATATAAGAAAATTTCGAGTTCCGCCACTTCACAAAGCAATGTCTCGAAATCAGTAATGACACTGTGAACGGAGTGTCTTGACACTAGGTTTTTCTGATAGTAGTGATAGTAGGGTATACTATTCGGAATAAAACGTGAAAACAAAAGAAGAAGCTGTAATTCAATACATGCTTTATATTTACATCCCCCGAGCTTCGAACCCACAACCACCGCAGTACACAATAAACATATTAACATAACATATCCATAGCAACAGCGGAAATTTCCACCCCCTACATATAAATAATTCAGCCAACCGCAACCTATAATTTCCTGGCGTCTACAAATGATAGGGTTGGAAGGGAATGAAATAACCAAAATAATTCATTATGGTTACTTGTGTAACCCGTTATTTGAGTGTCTTTTAATAGATACGTTAACTTATAACTGAGGCATGTCGAGGCGCAGAAGCACAAGTTTGAGACTGTAAACGCGGTAGATAGTGGGGTCGATTCTCCGTTAAATAAGAGAGAGAGAGAATATTTAGAATATATAGTATTTTCATTTCTTCAATTCTTTTTTCTTTTTTTTTTTTATGGATAACGGATGGCAAACGAGCAGAAGGACCACCTGATGGTAAGTGGTTACCTTCGCCCATGAACATCTACACCACCAGAGATGTTGTAGACGCGTTGCCAACCTAGAGGATAGAGACGGAAGGGGAGGATAATGTAGTAGTCCGCTATCGGAACCACCACATTTATGGGAAAGAATGGGTGGGAAAGGGGAAAACCTGGCTTACATGCCATCGAACCGGAACACATCACAAGATATTTGGCGGTTCGTCTTTGACATGATAGTGGTCGCGAGCCAGACGGCGGAATTCGGCGGAATTCGGCGGAAAGTGGATAACGGAAATGTTGAAAAGAGAACGGAGTGTCTCAATACTAAGTCCTCTGGTTCCTTCTACTTACCCTGCTATGTGCGGGATACAGAAAACGTGAAGCTACAAAAAAAAAGAAAAATAAAAAAAATCTGTTAAGATTTCAGCCAAGTTCAAGAAAACGTGAACACTCTCTGAATTTGATTGCTTTTTATGTGTATAACAACATAACTTTTTACTAAGTGAACCAATGTTGATGGTACCACCTACCATGCCACTAGCTATCATATATAAAAAAAATGAATCTTATAAAATTGGAAGCACTAGAACAAAAGCACAATTTAATAGTTTCTTTTTAACTTCACGCTGTATCGCACACATAGGAGGGTAGGCAGAGGGAACCTGAGAACCTAGTGTTAAGGCCTCAGAACCTAGCCGGCGGAACTCAACGCCGCGCTTTGCCTTATTTTAATAGAAATATAACTAAAAACAAACAAACAATACATTAAAATATACTAAAAGGTACTTTTCTAAGTGACCTACAGATTTCACATCTCATTGAAGTAACAAGCACTAAACACTGTACCCTAGTTTCGTAAGGGCCGTGATTTTACAATTAAATGATGTATGAGAATTTAACATGGTAAATGATGTTTCACGATGAGTTATTGAATTTGTGGGAGAAATTTGTTAGATTTGAGGCAAATAGAAAGTTAGTTTAGAAGAAAGTTGGCTTATTATAGGAAAAGTACTTCAAATAAAATGCAATAAAAGTACAATTATTATGAATAACTCAAAAACCTCAAAAACTACTTGGTTGGGTTAAGATATTTTTGCAGTTTTTAAAACTGTGTTAATCACACATTATAAAAAATTGAACGCAGCGAGCCTCGAACCCGCGAACACCTCGAACTCCTTTTTTGTTATAATTTTAATTATGTGTAACCAAAGTTAATTTAAAATCATATTTAGAAAATGTTTAAAAAATGTGAACGCAGCGAGCCTCGAACCCGCGCCTTTCCTTTGAAACCGTCCAAGCGCTCTGCCCACTCAAGCTATGTTCTATATCCGTCTGCGTTGAATTTCTTATGCGCTTGTTACCTCTTATTTATGTTGTTAGCATCTCTGTAGAGAGATTTTTACGAATTTCTGCTAACCAAAAATTGTTAAGAACTATCATCATTTGGCAATGGAGAAATACTTCAATTATTAAATATTTTTGAAGTTTTAAAGTGTTAATCACTTAAACAAAAACATATATTTAGACGCTGGCTGCAACCTATCTTCATTATAAAAATAATCCAACTTGCTAGATCTTTAACTTTTTTTTTTTTTTTTTTTTTTATTGATAACGGACGGCAAAAACGAGCAGAAGGACCACACCTGATGGTAAGTGGGTTACCTTCGTTCATAGACATCTACGTAACAATTTTCAGAGATGTTGTAGATTTACCAACCCAGAGGATACTGATGGTAGGACAGTGTAGTAGTCCATCATCAGAACCACCACATTTTGGGAAAGGATGGTGGAAAGGGGAAAAATCTGGCTTACATGCCATCGAACCGGAACACATCATTAGATATTTGGCGGTTCGTCTTGACATGATAGTGGTCGCGAGCCAGTCGGAGGACGAACCTCCTACCACCTAACTAAATTTAAATCAAACTACATCAAAAGCAATTGTTTTCACATTTAAAAGTTTTGCGGTAACACACATTAAATATGTAGATATTACGACTGTAGAGTCGTATTGGGAACTACCTCCTTTTTTAAGTCGGTTATAAATATAAAATGCTTGCATTATTGAGTGACGAAAGTATTAGCCATAGGTGACATGAAGGTTCCTTGGGGAGTATAGGGGAGCAGTATGAGAGCATTTCTTAAATCTCTACTAAAACGGGAAAGAACATTCGCGGGATACAGCTAGTATACACACAAAGCTACTGCTTTTTATTATTTTTAAAATAAATGACAAGAAATTCAACAATGAAATACTTCAATAGCCATTGTAAAGACTTATTTGAAGATAATTCCGTACTTTAGTTCTCGTAAAACATTTTCGATATGTTGCGGTCAAAATGGTTTTACACACTAAATCTTAAGAACTATATTACTTTTTTTTTGTTTGATTGTAAATCAATTGGTTGGAGGTTCGATTCCGAATCGGGGGAAACAATTATATATAAATTGTTTTCATTTCTTCGTTTTAGTAAGACTTGGTACGGCGTTGAGTTCCGTCATTCGATAAATAATGTCTCGAATTCGGGCATTGTTATCTTAACTCTAAGTTATCTCTAACTTCCTTGCTTTGCGGGTTTAAAGCGTAAAGCTATATTTATATCTATATATATTGAGACCATAGTGGAGTAGAGTCCGATTGTAAATACGGTAGTAGATTCGATTCCCTCTCGGGGTAATGATTATATCTAAATTATTCTCACAAAACACAGCGTTGAGTTCCACAATGTTTTAAATTCGGGCGGAAAACGGCAAATCTAGTGCTTTAACACTAAATTGTCTCTTACTACCTTATTATGCGGTATAAAGCATGAAGCTGCGTGGTCAGTGGCGAAACTCATGCCAGGCTCTGTCTTATTAGAGACACCCTTTATTTATTTTTTTAAATAAATTATAACATAGCTTTCTTTTCACTGGTTTTTCAACTTTAAACCATAGTCGGTCGCTCGTAAAACGTCTTCCATGTACTGCGGACAACATTGTTCATTTCACTTCTGAATGGTAACAGTAACAGTAAGGCAATTTTGTTAGCAACGCGAATCTTTTACATTGAAATTGTATTTCATTGGAGATTTTATGGTTAAGCTTTTGTAATGAAGATATAAAAGCTTGATGCCCATGTCAAAAGTATTTAGCATGTTTGAATGATGTTTTTCGTTTCTTTTTTTTTTTCAACTTCACGCTGTATCCCGCATATAGCAGGGTAGGCAGAGGGAACCTGAGAACCTAGTGTTAAGACACTCCGTTCTCTTAAAACAATTCCGTTCCCCACTTTCCGTCGAACTGAGGCATTGCGTGCTGATTGGCAAAACTCAACGCGGCGCTTTGTCTTGTTACCAAACCCAGGAAATAAAAAATTCCATTTCCTGAAGTGAGAATCGAACCCACAACCTGTCTCGTTTACAGTCGCACGCTTGTGCCTCTGCGCCACGACAGGCGTTAAAGTTAAAGTGCACTAAAAAGCTAAATTAAATATATACAGTCGTATTGGGAACTACCTCCTTTTTTTAAGTCGGTTATAAATATAAAATGCTTGCATTATTGAGTGACGAAAGTACTGATCATAGGTGACATGTAGGTTCCTTGGGTAGTGTAGGGGAGCAGTAAGAGAGCATTTCTTAAATCTCTACTAAAACGGGAAAAAACATTCGCGGGATATAGCAATATATAGCAAAGAATAACTCAAAAACTACTCATCGGATCTTAACTAAATTTAAATGGGACCACAGCAGAAGCACTATCCATCATATAAAAAAAATCCATCAAAATTAGTACACCCAGTAAAAGAATATGCGGTAACATAAAAAAAATACAGTCGAAAGTACCTTATTTTTCGGAAGTCGGTTAGTAAACACCTAATACTTTTTTTTTATTGACTTCACGCTGTATCCCGCATACCTACCCCGCTAGTTGGCAGAGGGAACCTAGAACCTAGTGTTAAGACACTCCATTCTCTTTCAACATTTCCGTTCCCCACTTTCCGCCAAATGGGGAACTTCATTTCACGTTCTCATTTTTTCAATAGAAAATGATAATTTTAATGAAGTAGAAAACTCCTAACAAAATTCGATAACCATTGTACGCTGTCCACTTTAACGATAACTCGAGGTATAAAAGAATTAATAAATTTGTCGCGCTAACGGCGAAAGTTAATTTCCTGTTTCGTCCGTCTGTTTACTTTACTTGTGTACTATTTATTGTATATATATATATATATATATATATTTTTTTTGCTCTGTTTTCCGCCAACAAGATGTCTCACATAAGTACGCAATCAATAATGGTTGCCTGTAAGAGATCACTTTTGGTGATAAGGCCGCCTTTGCTTACTTACATGTTTGTCACTTTGCTATACTTTATGTATTATGTGCAATAAAGTGTTTTTATTATTATTATTATTGGTATATTGTAGTACTATATTTATTTTAACTGTTTTATTTATTACTGTCTCATGGTTTTTTTGGGTAGAGACAACCTAGTGTCAAGATACTCCGGTCCGCTTATAGCCTTCACTCTCCGAGACAGAATTTAGAGAAGAAAAAATGAATGAAATTAAAATGTGATCTTTCCCAAATTGGGGATCGAATCCACAACCAATCGCGTTCTCTGTCAGGCGCTGTCTTTCTGAGCTATGACGACCTTACACTCATTTATATTGTAAAGAAGAAGATATTACATATGTAAAGCCATCGAGGCGCAGTAGGACAATGTTTGACTGTAAGTGATTGGTTGTGCGTTCGATTCCCACTCGAGGGAATGATTATATTTTAACTATTTTCATTTCTAATATTCTAGACACTTTGTTCGCGGATTTTCGTAGTGTTTGGCGCTCCTTTCTCTCTGACTACTCCGCTAAAGATAAAACGTGAAGTTAGGTAGTTAGGTATATTTTTATAAATATTTAATATTTTTATTTCCTGGAGTAAGAATCAAACCCACAACCTGTTGCATTTACATTCACACGTTTGTGCCTCTGTGCCACGACTGGTTTCATTTTTAAATTTTTATCTTATTTTGAGTATTTTTTACTCAGCATCTCAGTCAATGTGACAGTAGCTAACAAAGAAGAATTATTGTTTTTATTTGTCTAGCACTTGGCGTGTTTACCGTTGGGGTGTTTGAAAAATCTTTCCAATGTACGTGGTTTCCACCCTATAATTCTTTTTGTGGATTTTCAACTTGAACACGTCCCGCCTTACAGTGCATACTGCTACAGCTTTTCCCTTATTTGTAAATAACAAACAAGGAGTAAATGCAGCGTTGAGTTACGCGATTTAATATGTTAAATTTTGCGGAAAGTGGAGAATGTCACTTGATTTAAGCTCTCTCTCCTAACTCACTTAATAAGTTACTTACTTTATGTATATATCCGGTGTCTTTTTCGTATTTTTTTTAAATAGGCTTAAAATAGAGAACGGTGAATTTTTTTGTTTTCATTTATTCGCATGACAAAATGCGTGAATTCAAGGCGAACACTGAGTGTATTAACATTATGACCTCTCTAACTATTTTGTGGGAAACGATGAGACCGTAAGAAGAAAAGTTCAGTGAAATAT
Organism: Philaethria dido; assembly: GCA_033558755.1. Taxonomy (NCBI): domain Eukaryota; kingdom Metazoa; phylum Arthropoda; class Insecta; order Lepidoptera; family Nymphalidae; genus Philaethria; species Philaethria dido. Next base: position 50,019 of record JAKGSA010000280.1, read on the forward strand.
TATAATTCCTATAAGTAATTTCTAATAATAATCAATAATTATACTCGTATATTTTTTTTTTTAATGGATAACGGATGGCAAACGAGCAAAAGGACCACCTGATGGTAAGTGGCTACCTTTGCCCATGACCATCTACAACACCAGAGATGTTCTAGATGCGTTGCCAACCTAGAGGATACAGATAGAAGGGGAGGACAATGTAGTAGTCCGCTATCGGAACTACCAGATTTTGGGGAAAGGATAGGTGGGAAAGAGGAAAGCCTGGCTTACATGCCATCGAACCGGAACACATCATAAGATATTTGGCGGTTCGTCTTTGACATGATAGTGGTCGCGAGCCAGACGGAGGACGAACCTCATACCACCAAACAACGAACCTCCTACCACCAAACAACGAACCTCCTACCACCAAATAAATTTGAAAAAATCGACTAATTCCCACTCGATTCTTCTACTCTTGGCGCGGAATTCTACGGCGTACACGTAATTGATTGTGTATCAATGGCACTGGTTGTGTATAAAACATTACTCAACAGGCAGTATTTTTAATTCTGTCAGAAAGTTAAAAACGGAGGGTCTTGACACTAGGTTCCCTTTGACTACCCTATGTGTAAATAACAGAGTGAAGCTATAAAGAGATAAATTAAGTTAAATATTATATTTAATTTTCCCTTCTTCTTTTTTTAATATTTTTTCAAGACACAAAAATTTTTTAATTTGGCCAGAAAGTAAAAGACGGAGTGCCTTCTCACTGCCCTTCTATATAACAGCGAAAACCTGCAAAAACATAAATTGAGACAAAAATCAATTATGCCTGTCGTGGCGCAGAGGCACAAGCGTGTGACTGTAAACGCGACAGGTTGTGGGTTCGAGTCCCACTCCAGGAAATGTTAGTATTTTCATATCATGGGTTTGGTAACAAGGCAAAGCGCGGCGTTGAGTTCCGCCACTCAACATACAATGCCTCAATTTGGCGGAAAGTGGGGAACGGAATTGTTGTAAGAGAACGGAGTGTCTTAACACTAGATTCTCAGGTGCCCTCTGCCTACCCTGCTATATGTAAGATACAGCGTGAAGTTAAAAAAAAAACAATTATTCATAAATAATATTTATTATTGTAATAATGAATTAGATACGTATTAGTCTTTTTTTTATTTAATCGATTTTTTCAAAATTATATAAAATCGATAATTATATATAAATAAAATCGACTAAAACCCACTCGATTCACAGTAAATTGAGTGCTCAACACGCAAACTACTCTTGGCGCGGAACTCTATCGCGTATACGTAATTGGTTGTGTATCAATAGAGCCTAATGACCTGATCGTTAATTAGACGTCATTTCATGCATCAAAGCGCTGAATGCAGTACGTACAGAGTGGAGGTAAAATTTATGACATTTTTATGGAATTTATGAGTTGGTGAGAGAGTTTAATGGTGTGTGAGTGGTTTATGACTAAGTTTAGCACTTTGTTTTGAAATCATCGTGGTATTGCAATAGTATCTTACTGTAAACGCGATTGGATGTGGGTTCAATACCCATTTGGGGTAATATTTATATTCAAGTTATTTACATTGTTTAGTTTTAGTACCAATGTAGCGTTAAGTTTCGCCATTTAACACGCAATGGCTCGAATCCGGGCTGTAAGTGGAGAACGGATTGATTTAACTCTAGGTTCTATCTTAGGTAGTTATTTGGTTGTATATTCTCATACACACTTGTCTTTCTATTTGTGTGGAAGATAAATGTATTGCTTATTTTCATGGACACACTTCACGGTGAGCACAGATTCGAATCCTGACCGATCAAAGTTTTTTAAATGATTTTTTTAACATATAGAGGCCATTGTAGTGCAATGGGACAGTACTGACTGTAAGTGCAACTAATTGTGGGTTCGATTCCCACTTGGGGGACTGATTGCATTTTTTTCATTTGTCCGCTCTAGCAAGACAAAGCACGGCGTTAAGCTCCGCCATACATCACGCAATGTCTTGAATTCGAGTGTTAAGAAGCGAATTGAGTGTCTTGACACCAATTTCTCTTTGACTATTGCTATGCAGAATAAATTGTGAAATTCCTTTTTTATATATTTTTAGTTACTTTTATCGACTTAGTGTGTACATATATTAAATAATAACGTAAGGATAATATTGACAAGTGACGATACGTTGGATGACGTCATACAGACCGGCCACTATCTAATTCGCACTCATGTTGAAGAACCACTTCAGTGATCATTTCTATTTGGGTTTGAGTCATTGGGGTGTTATACTGCTTAAACAACTTTCAAATTAGGTTACACGCGGATACCGGATGGCAAACAGGCAGAAGGACCGCCTGATGGTAAGTGGTTACCTTCTCGCCCATGAACATCTACACAAGAAGAGATGTGCACTAGATGCGTTGCCAACCTAGAGGATACAGATGGAAGGGAGGATAATGTAGTAGTCGCTGTAAGGAACCTACCATTTTGGGGAAAGGATGGTGGAAGGGAAAACCTGAAGCTTACATGCCATCGAACCGGAACATCGCAGGGTGTATTTGGCGGTTCTCTTTGACATACGATAATTGGTCGCGAGCCAGACGGAGGGGACGAACCTCCTACCACCAAACAGAGGTTCTCAAGTTGACTGTATATATTTTTTATGTATGTTATCGCATGACTTTTTAAAGATTGAACAAATTTTGATGATTTTTTCATGCCGTAGAGAATAGTACTTTTGATGTAATCCCGTTTAAATTTAGTTAAGATTTCCGTTTTTGTAGGAATATCCGAAAATCTTTTCTTAGTGCTTCTCAGACTCTCGTAGATATTTACAAGACAAATTTCACCTTCCTGCATATCGATGAAGGAGTACTTCATCTAAACGCAGTACTTTATGATTCGAAACGTTCAAATACTAAATATACGTAATTAATCCCACATTTATCTAAAAAGTTATATAAAGTGTTTGGTGTGGTAGGAGTTCGTCCCTCCCGTCTGGCTCACTGACTCACTATCATGTCAAAGACGAACCGCCAAATATCTTCTTAGTATTGTTCCAGGTTCAGTAGCATGTAAGCCAGGTTTTCCCCTTTCCACCCATCCTTTCCCCAGGCCTTGGTGGTTCCAAAGCCGGACTACTACGTACATGTCTCCACTTTCCATCTGTATCCTCTGGGTTGGCAGCTTGCACGCTCTAGCCAGCCTCTGTTTTGTGTTGTAGATGTTTAAATGAGCGCGAAAACCAACTACTTACCGGCTCGAGCGACCCTTCTGCTATTTCACTCCAAATCTCAAAAAAAATATATATCAAGAATTGATTGACTAAATAAAGGCCAGCAGATTCAATATCACTTTGGGAATGATAACATTAAAATTATTTACATTTTCCACTTTAGTAAGATAAATCGTGGCGTTGGGGTTTCCCGCCACTTAGCACACAACGTCTCGATTTCGAGCGAGGGGAGTGGCGAGTACGAAATGTCTTGAGCACTTCAGGTTCTCTCTGCCTACACTGTTACGGAAAGCTTTAAAACAAAATAGTTTCTTTGGCAGACAAAGTTCGGCATTGGATCCTAGTAGGATACCATTACCATATATTTTTTCTTTATTCGGAAAGCAAAAATGAGTGATGTTTTGTTTAGATACATACATACATACATAGTTTCACGCTGTATCCCGCATTTAGCAGGATAGGCAGAGGGAACCTAATGTTGAGACACTCCGTTCCCCACTTTCCGCTGAATTGAGGCATTACGTGCTGAGTGGCGGAACTCAACGCTGCATTTTGCCTTTTTAACCAACCAAGGAAATGAAAAATTCCATTTCTGGAGTGGAATTCGAACCCACAACTTGTTGCGTTTGTGCCTTTGTGCCATTTAGATAACAACATCACAAAAACCATAAGTTACAAACATATAAAATTTTGAAATACAAGCCCATTTAAGTCATATTGCCTTTCAAAATCGTCATCAAATGTTTATACTCTCGCATAAAAGTCACTGCACATTTCATACGTATTCGTAAATTAAACATTTTATGTGGCATTTATTAAGTTAAACAGAGATCTCAATTCTAGAGTTCGAATTGACTTTTATTGCGAAAGATGTACTCAATATTGAAAGCTTTGACGAATTTAGATAAGGGGTTTTGTCATTTATTGAAATTAGTTTTTTGGTTAGCCTTAATCTATATATAAATATGCGAAGCAATAACTTTAGATCCCATTTTACGAAAATTACGCGGACGGATCAGAATGAAACTTGGCACACTTATAGTTTATATAGAGAAGGAGTGCAGAATGCTAATATTTTTTTTTAAATAAGGCATACCATGGTTTGACATCCATGTTTATACAAAGTAACATATACGTGCTAGGCATTACTAACGCGTCGACGGGGACACTAGAAAATTACGAATAACTCAAATACTAGTCGTCAGATCTTAACTAAATTTAAATATTAACTATAATTAAATATACGAGTAAACCACATCAGAATCACTAGCTATCAAATAAAAATGAATCATATACTATATATTAAAGACAACGCGTTGTTAACGCGTCAACAGGGACACCAGTGAGTGTTAAGTTTATAATGATTGAATACATTTTCAATTTATCTATTGCTTTATCGCACCACCTAGAAATGTATATGTCACTTTATATAAAGATGGCTATTAAATCGTGGTAGTGCGTATAACATTTATTTCATTCATTTATTATATTTTTATGCCTTATTTAAAAAGATATTATCTTTATGCAGTCCTTCTCTATATAAACTATAAGCTTGCTAAGTTTTACAGTATGTCCGCCTATTATTCGTAAAAACAAAATTTTTGCTTCACGTATTAATATATTGATAACAGAGAATCTATTGCTAAGGCACTGTGTTCGCTACTTTTCACCCGAATTCAAGATTTTTTATATTATTTTATTTATGTTAAGAAATGGAAGTCAAAACTGCGCTTTATCTTACCAGAGCAAAGAAATAAAAATAAATTGTATATAATCATTGTCTGGAATGAGAATTAAACCAGTAACCATCGCATTTACAAACATACAATATCCCACTGAGCCACGACATATGAAAATTCGTGATGAATACAGTAATAATTTTGTAACCCCAAACAAATCCCTTAATGATAATATCATAAGGGGCAAAGCAATCACTGCGATTCAAAATCTGCCTTTGAATTTGCAAAATACTATACATTGACGAAAATTGATTAAAGGCATAAGATGATAATGGCAGTATTTCTTACTAATAAATCTATAGAGTATAAAATTATTCCTAAATTAGTATATTATATTACTTTTTTTGTAAAAGTTGGGGTGAGAGCTAGACGAGATGATTATGGGTTCGAATTTTAGTTGTACAATGCAAAATTATTTGTATATTTATTACGTGAAGTAAACACATTCGTTTCGTTTTAACCAACTTTCAAAAAAGGAGGAAGACATCAATTAGACTGTATTTTTGGGGTGTTACCTCATCATTTTTTACTGGGTTAACCAATTTAGATGATTCTTTTTTATACAATAGCTAGTGCTTATATTGTGGTTCCATTTAAATTAAGTTAAGATCTAATTAATAGTTTTTGAGCCATTTGTAATATTTTTTTACTGCATTCTATTTGAAGTCAGTCTTTTTTTTGATAAAATTTATATTATTAAGGAATTATGAAGACATATATACACTTTCAGCATAGTAGAACAGTATGGCGGAACCCAACGCCGCGCTTTATCACCAGAAGGCAAATTCTAACTACAGTTACGGGCTGAACTGTTCTACGAAAGTCATTAATTCGTTAACTGAATATTATAGCTTATACAATTTACAATTATTATCTAACATGTAACTTAATACTGAAATGAAATAAGACATTTTAAGATATAGTCATAAACTCTATATAAAATTAAATGGTTGTCAGTGAAAAATTATTGATATTATTTTCTTTAAGGCTATCATAGCACAGTGGGACAGAGTCTATTTGGTTGTGGGTTCCATATCCGGTTAAAGAAATTTATCTTAAGGATTGTGTTTTAAATTATTTTTACTACCCAGGCTGAAGCTATATTGCGTATTCGTTGTTATCATATGTTCAGTGTCATTCGTAAGGTTAATAAGTAAGTATCGATTGACATAAGAATAAGTTTGCTCGTTTTTTAAACAATGCACAGACCACCCTCACACATGCGCACGCACACATGCACATACACATGTAATCTCACAAACACACACACACACACAATCACACACACACAATCACACACACACACACACACATCACACACACACACAATCACACACACACAATCACACACACACACAACTTTGTTACTATTAAGTTATATGTATTATGTTATATATTATATGCGTATTATGTATGTATGTTATTGTTAATATATTTATATTATTCCAACACAAGTGTCTTTGACTACTTTACTGGGAAGTCTCGGCTGGTCAGTTTGTAAAATATTTTTTGAATAAATATCTTTTTATATCTTTGTCTTTATCTCAAGAATCATCAAAATCGGTCAATGCGTTTAGTTCCTAAAACACTACGTAAAAACAAACATACATAGACTGGATAAACGCATACCCTCCCATTGCATCGCGCAGTTGGGTAAGAAGAAACCACGGCGTTGATTTCCGCTACCAAGATATAATGTCTTGGATTCTGACGAAAAGCGAATAGAATGTCGTATCACTATACTTTTTTTTTTTTTAACTTCACGCTGCTACCCGCATATACGTTCTGTACTCTGTATCATCTCCTGCCTACTCCTGGTGGCAGAGGGAATGTCAGAGAATCTTAGTGTTACACACCCATCTCACTTTCAATTCCGTTCCCCACTTTCCACCGAATTGGAGGCATTGGTGGTTAAGTGGTGGAACCCAACGCCGCGTTTTGTGGTCTTGTTACAAAACCCAAGAAATGAAAATATTAAATTTTATATTTCCTGGAGTGGGAATCGAACCCTTAACCTGTCGCGTTTACAGTCGCACGCTTGTGCCTCTGCGCCACGACAGGCGTTCTTTCTTCGCCTAAAACAAAATTAAATACTAAAATCTATAATATCTACTACAATAGTGCATAACTTTAGGTACTAAGTAAAGTACAACGAGTAGTAAAGCAATTCATGGGATGTCACTATCTGAGTTTGAATGCTTCTGCCATGTCTCAGAGCATTCCCGCTTGGCGTGTCCACTGAGATGTCTAGAATAGCTTTGGAGCTATAAAATGGTGCTATTGTACTTATAATATTAATGGTACTTTTGCCAGTGCTTGGCATATCTCTTCAAATCGTACAGGGAATATTTTTGAAGTTTTAAAGTGTTAATTCCACACTTAGGAAACGGTAAATATATTTAGAAAACGTATAAAAATTTGAACGCAGCCGGACTCGAACCCGCGCCTCTTGGAAACCGTCCAAAGCGCTATATATTCCTCTAAGCAAAAATCAAATCCACAAAAATTGAGTTTAAAGCTACACATTTTCATTCCACTACGATGGAATCAAATATTACCTCACATCTGAACATATTTCGACGAGGTAAATAATTGTTAAAATGAAATACTAACAAAGAAAAAAAGGCCTTAGCAATCGATGACGTTGCAGAAAAGAGCTCGAAATACTAAATAAGTTGTTTTAAGGGCCCCTTAACACTCACCCATTAACACTCGCCTCTACTGTGCAAATCCTCTCTCTACCTAACCAAATTTGAAATCTAATATATTAACGGAAATGTTGAAAGAGAACGGAGTGTCTTAACACTAGGTTCTCTGGTTCCCTATGCCGGGAATACAGCGTGAAGTTAAAATAAATAAATAAATATTTTTTACTAAATCAGTTAACTAAGCAGCATTTTATGTCCATTGGCAAGTCTACCTCAGATCCAGCAACTATGTCAAGCTCTGAGCATTGTGATCATAACACTGATGCGGCATCTGCAAGGTACCTCAAATATCGAAATTTCTATGCTATTGGAGGCCATCGTGTCCTAATGGAAGAGTGGACTGTAAATGACATTGCTTGTGGGTTCAATTCCGTCCAGACGATTGTTTTTAATGAGAGATTGTATTAAACTTTTTATCAGATGAACCATTTTTACATTAACATTTTCTTTATATGATAGCTAATTGCTTCTTATTTCGTCCCATTTAGAATTTGCTTGGCTCATATTTTTTTAGCTTCATCCTCGCCTTCGAGGAATGTAGTGAGGTGGGCAGAGGAAACCTAAGGAGCTGGTGTTAAGACACCAACTCCCCACTTTCCGCCGAATTGAGAGGCATTGCGTGCTGATTGGCGGAGCTCAATGCCACGCTTTACCTTGTTGCCAAACCCAGCAAATGAACATACTAAACTTTTACATTTCCTGGAGTGGGGGTCAGACTAGCCACAACCTATCAGCGTTTACAGACGCGCACACGCTTGTACCTCTGCCACGACAGGCTGCATAAAAATATTCATTGAAAAGTTTAAAATTAATTATATAAACAAATCTTTTCAAATAAAACAGTAAGTTTTTATGAAAATGGAAAATATTCATATAAGCCGACCGATAGTCGCTTGTGTCTCTGCGTCATTACTGGCCTCACATTCTATTTATTGGCATATTATTGTAAGGAAATACCATTGAATTCCTTTCTTTAGTAGTTCGAATTTGGGCGTGCTTTACTATTGTTGATGTTGATTAGATAGATGGCGTGAGTGGTTAGGAAAATAAGATTTAATTGTAAAGACAAAATGGCGTCAGATTGACAGTGATAAAAATAAAAGTGAAATGAAGATTATGTTAAGTAATGAAAAGAGATCGACAAAGTAACTTTAAATGTCGTTTCTTTGTTTTACAGAGCAACACATAGTTTAATTTGTCGAGAGTTCTCACAGAATTGACTAAATTGACTTATAAAACGACATTTAAAGTTGACATTGACTTATATTATAATTAATATAAGTTAAAAAGAAAGTCAAATCAAAAATTATCAAAATAGTTACTATATTAAAACATTTAAAAAAAATCGTATATAAATATCACATATACGACAAAAAGAGTCAATTATTAGCCCTTCTCCGCTCTATTAAGGTCTTACGCGGCGTTTAGTTCCTCCGTTTGTGAGTATTGGTGGTTTGAACACAGATTGCATGGAAATAAACAGATCAACAAAATTTACATGATAAGCGCATTAGCGTGATTACTTTGACATGTTCTATTTGTTAAACTATAGATCATTTGGATTTTTTTTTTTTGTGGATACCGGATGGCAAACGAGCAGAAGGACCGCGTGATGGTAAGTGGTTACCTTCGCCCATGAACATCTACAACACAAGAGATGTACTAGATGCGTTGCCAACCTAGAGGATACAGATGGAAAGGGAGGACAATGTAGTAGTCCGCTATCGGAACCACCACATTTTGGGGAAAGGATGGGTGGGAAAGGGGAAAACCTGGCTTACATGCCATCGAACCGGAACACATCATAAGATATTTGGCGGTTCGTCTTTGACATGATAGTGGTCGCGAGCAAGACGGAGGACGAACCTCCTACCACCAAACAAAATTTTTTGTTTTTTTTGGATTTTGAATTTCATTGCTGATTGTGGAAATTAAATGTATTATTCGTATTATCTCTATCGTGGCGGAGTGCCAGGGACTGATTGTAAAGGTTGTAGCTTCAATTCTTACTTCAGTGAATTAGTATTCTCGTTTTATTGCTCTGGTAAGACAAAACACGGTGTTAAGTTCCGCAATTCAACTTGCAATGTCTCGAATTCGGTAAAGCTGAGAAAGGAACGTCTTTACATTAGGTCCTTTTTTATTGTTAAAGCTATAACACCAGAGGTATTGTAAATGCGTTGCCTACCTAGTGTTCAGATGAAAATGGAAGGAAAAAATGTAATGCCCGCGGTAGTACGCCATCGGAACCACCACAATTTGGGTAAAGGATGGGTGGGAAGAATAGAAAATCTCGCTTACATGTCATCCAGCCGCAAGACATAATTAGATATTTAGCGATCCATCTCTGACATGTTAGTGGTCGCGAGCCAGTCGGAGACGAACCTCCTACCACCCAACAAAATTTCTCTGTCTACCATAAATAACGATAAAGCGAGAAGCTCAAGATATATAGACCATATGATAGTTTTTGTTAGCTTTTGTCAAGATAGATTATATATCTATCTTGACAGCTATCTATCTCAGCATAATAGCATTCATCCATCCTCACAACCAGTCTAAAATTCAGGCAAAAAGTGGAGGACGGAGTGTCTTAACACTAGGTTCTCTCTAAAGTGAAGTGGGAAGCTAAAAAAATCATAACACATAATGATTAACACAAACACAACGTAAATTAAAGTCTTCCAATAGCTATGCATCGTTTAACAACATAATTGGCTAATTGATCGATACTGTACCACTCTATAGGGCAGGTTACTGTCCTTTTGAATATTCATTTACTTAAATATCTTGCAGGAAGCAGTAATTGTGACCCTTATGGTATAGCAAGGGTTATATTTTACGGTGGTAGCGTGTTCGACACCAAATAAACAAATTGTGTATAATTTTAGAAGTAAATGTTCTTTAGAATCGAGATTTGTAACTTAATCTTACGAAAATACTTCACGATATAGTAATTAAATCAAGAAGAAAACGAGATATATAACATATATTTTTTTGTTTTCCGCCCGAAATCAAATCATTTGTATGTTAAGTGGATCTCAACGCGCTTTGTCTTACCAGAGCGGAGAAATGAATATAAACAAATTTACATCTAAAATGGGAATCGAATCTACTACCAACCATATATAAAAAATTGAACGCAGTGAGACTCGAACCCGCGCCTCTTGGATACCTTCCAAGCGCTCTGACCGCTAAGCCATGCGTTCTTATCCAGTTTGTACACTTGTTACAACTTTTTTTTGTTATTAGCATCTCTGTAGAGAGACTTTTATAAATTTCTGGTATCAAAAGATTATTTCTAAGTACAATCGCAAGATAGAAAGCTATTTATTAAATATTTTTGATACTTTATAATTAATTAATCATAAATTTAGTAAATGAAATACATTTTCACATACAAATGATAAACAAATTATACAAACTATCTCACCATTTCTCAGCGAATACACAGAAACAGCAAAGTTTCGTGAATCACGTCGGTATTTATTTAGGGCGTCTGACTCATTTCCTTGAAATACTAGATTGTAGACATCATGTATCGCTATTAAAATGATTTATTTCATATTAGTTTACTTAGAAGTCGACATGAAAACGCTCTTTAATATGTATGGAAGCGTTTAGTTTCTTATTTCCGACTTGCTGGAATGGGGAACTTCGTAGTGCTATAGTTTTTAATATTTATTATTTTATTTAAAGCTTCACGCTGTATCCCGCATATAGCAGGGTTGGCAGAGGGAACCAGAGAACCTAGTGTTAACACTCCGTTCTCTTAAGACGGCGTTGAGTTCCGCCCGCACAGCTCAGCACGCAATGCCTCAATTCGGCGGAAAGTGGGGAACGGAGTGTCTTTACACTAGGTTTCCTCTGCCTACCCTGCTATATGCGGGATACAGCGTGAAGCTATGTATGTAATATTATTTTAAGTATGAATATTGATTGTTACTTTTAAATTTCATCAATTAATTTTAATTACTATATTAAATAACATACACTGTAAATATTATTTGTTTTGTTTCAAAGTAAGGCTTGTTAAGTGACAGATATATCTCGGTCCCTACGCTTAAGACACTCTGGGTAATAACGCAATATAAAATAGATATGCTTCACAGAGTAAGTTGAGGTAACTTGATCTGTTTTTAAAATATGTATAATATTTAAAATTATTATTTCTGTGCTAAAAAAATTAAATGTTAATAAATTGTTATTTTTACATAAGCAGTGCTAGCAGGAGAACATAATTAGGCACTCCGTTCTCCGCTTTCCGCCTAAAAATATTGCGTGTCAAGTGACTAAATTTAGCGGTTTTCTGTATTACCAGAGCGAAAAATGAAACTATTTAATTTTTTTTTTTAACTTCACGCTGAATCCCGCGATATAACGCCTGTCGTGGCGGAGAGGCACACAAGCGTGCACCGTCAACGCGACAGGTTGTGGGTTCGATTCCTTACTTCAGAAAATATAAAATTTAGTATTTTTATTTCTATTTGCATTGCGTGTTAAGTTCCGCCACTCAACACGCAATACCCTCAATTTTGCAAGTGGGGAACGGAAATATTGAAAGAGAATAGAGTGTCTTAATACTAGGTCTCCCCTCTGGTTCCTCTGACTACTCCAGGCTTATATGCGGATATAGCTGGAAGCTTAAATAATCATAACCCCAATTCGAAATCGAACCTGCTATAAATCTGATATATAAGCTATATTACTGTAAAATTTCATTTAAATCTATTCAGAAGTTTTTACGTAAGAGGGTAAATAAACATCACCATCTTTATGAACTTTCGCTTTTATGATATTAGTAGCAATAATATGATTAACATGAGGTCGTGATGGCGGAGTTGAGTATTCTCCTAAATCTGCCAAATGATTATAGGTTCGATCCTAACCCTTGGGGGGCTAGAAATAAAAATATATATTTTATAGTTTCGATTTCGTATAAAATTAAGTCTACCTTCCGCTATGTAATCCAACATGTAATATCGAAAGATACTCAGAGTGTGTGACAGGATGACGTACAGCCGCTCACTGGTCGTAGGAAACTCAAATTGGCATGTAATTTTCTTGGGAGTTAGAGGAGCATTGAGAAAGAAATCTGCCGAAATTCCAATGGAAAAGATATTTTACGTTTTATAGTCAAAGCAAACATTACGTGGCTGGGACTAGCAGTATTAAAAAAAAATATTTTGACTGGACTTATCGCGTATATTTTGTAGTCTACGTCATAGGTAGACTGAAGGTGGAAGAGATTCGAAACGTTGTAAGCTTCCAAAATATATTTCTAAATATTAAAATATAAATTCGATTGATTAATATATGTAAAATTCATGAAAATTAAAATCCCTTGCCATATATTTTTTTTTTTTTTTTTTATGGATAACGGATGGGCAAACGAGCAGAAGGACCACCTGATGGTGGATACTTCCTGCTCAAGAACATCTACACAACACCAGAGATGTTGTAGATGCGTTGCCAACCTAGAGGATACAGATGGAAGAGGAGGACAATGTAGTATGCCCTGATGCCTCGGAACCACCACATTTTGGGGAAAGGGATGGGTGGGAATGGGGAAAAACCTGGCTTACATGCCATCGAACCGGAACACATCATAAGATATTTGGCGGTTCGTTCCTGACATGATAGTGGTCAAGTGAGCCAGACGGAGGACGAACCTCCTACCACCAAACAAATATATTACAAAAATACGAAAAAATCTTTATTAACTAGTAAAATAAATAATTAATTAATATCAACTTTAAAGTCTTTGATCTATAAGTGTATGTAATATAATACCGCGTCCTCTGTGTTAGCTTACTCTACATTTGACTAATGGTATGCAACAAAAATAACACTTTGATTTGTTACTTTAAATTGAGCCCTTTAGCATGTTGGGGACGGATACGATACGATACGTTAAAATATTATTTACTAGACAATATTATGGCTTAGTGGAGAAGGACGAACATAAAGGTGATTATGGATTCGATTTCCTTTGATTGTTTTTTTAGCTTCACACTGCATTCCGCATATAGCAGGGTACTTAGTATTAAGACACTTCGTTCTCTCTCAACATTTCCTTTACTAAAAAGGACATAGAATACTTTTTATTACAAAAAGGTTTTGGCAGACATGATTGTTTGTCAAAAAAATTGAAAATCTAGTTACTTCAAAACCTTTAAATTAACGCATATACATTATACAAGGTAGTATGTAGCATGGACTGCCATTGACCGCGCGAGTGACGCTGTGGGTAACAGCTAGTCTTAAATATTTTTTTACACTTTTTACGTCTTAAAAATGTAATAAAAAGGAAAACTTTTGTGGCATATCGCTAGATTGTCTCTATCTTGCACTTATACAAGGGAAGCTATAATATATATATTCAAATAATACATATATAAATTCTTTATTGCACTTAAACCACATAAAAGAAAGACAAACATAAAGTTTAGTACACAAAGGTGGACTTATCTCTAAAAGAGATCTCTATCAGTCAACCCGTCTTTTTTTTTTTTTTTTATTGATAACGGACGGCAAACGAGCAGAGGATCACCTGATGGTAAGTGGTTACCTTCGCCCATAGACATCTACAACACCAGAGATGTTGTAGATGCGTTGCCAACCTAGAGGATACTGATGGAAGGGGGGACAATGTAGTAGTCCACTATCAGAACCACCACATTTTGGGGAAAGGATGGGTGGGAAAGGGGAAAATCTGGCTTACATGCCATCGAACCGGAACACATCATTAGATATTTGGCGGTTCGTCTTTGACATGATAGTGGTCGCGAGCCAGTCGGAGGACGAACCTCCTACCACCTAACAAGTGGAAGTGGACGATTGCCTAACAGCTATACAAGAATAAAAACATACTTTATTATAATTCAGTACGAGGCGTTTATAAGTTATTAATTGAAAACGTATTCTTTTCGGCTGCTGGAACTTTTAACTCGCTGTTGTCATTTTTAACTTTAAATTTTGTTTCTTAATTCTGTTTTATCTTATTTAAATATTTTTCTACCTAGAGATATTTGATTTATATTTGTATTTATTAATATGTATTTGAAAAAAAAGTAATAAAAATCGACTTGACAACCTATTAACGCCTGTCGTGGCGCAGAGGCACAAGCGTGCGACTGTAAACACGACAGGTTGTGAGTTCAATTCCCATCCCAGGAAATGTAAAGTTTAGTATTTTTATTTCCTAGGTTTCGTAATAAGGCAAAGCACGGCGTTGAGTTCCGCCACTCAGCACGCAATGCCTCAATTCAGCGGAAAGTGAGGAACGGAATTGTTGAAAGAGAACGGAGTGTCTTAACACTAGGTTTTCAGGTTCCCTCTGTCGACCCTGCTATATGCGGGATACAGCTTGAAGTTAAAGAGAATTCATACCTAGAAAATATTGAATATAATAAATTCCAAAAGTCGTACATTATAAAAGAAAATAAATTTTGATGACTCCAAAGGATCTTAGGTTTATTGGGTGGTCTGATACTTTAATGAGGCTTAATGCGTTTTATTTTAGTAACATTTAATATGATAGGTCAAGGATCGGAAATGGTTTTAAATGAAAAAAAAATGATAAATATCTGTTTTTAGATTGTAATATGAAACATATGTTATAGAGATAAACGGGAATAGTTGCTTTTAAATTGATTTCCAAAAAAGGAAGTTCTCAGTTTGACTGTAGTTTTTTAGGTATGTTACTGCATAACTTTTTACTGGATAGATCGATTTTGATGATTCTTTTTTGATATTTTTTTTTTTTATGGATAACTGATGGCAAACGAGCAGGAGGACCACCTGATGGTAAGTGGTTACCTTCGCCCATGAACATCTACAACACCAGAGGCGTTGAAGATGCGTTGCCAACCTAGAGGATACTGATGGAAGGGGGGACAATGTAGTAGTCCACTATCAGAACCACCACATTTTGGGGAAAGGATGGGTGGGATAGGGGAAAACCTGGCTTACATGATATCGAACCGGAACACATCATAAGATATTTGGCGGTTCGTCTTTGACATGATAGTGGTCGCGAGCCAGACGGAGGACGAACCTCCTACCACCAAACTAAATGGACCACCAAACCAAACTATGATAGCTAGTGCTTATATTGGCCCATTAAAATTCCATTAAAATCTGATAAGCAGTTTTGGAGTTAATTGTAACAATGTAACTTTTTTGTGCATTTTATTTGAAGACGATTGTCTTTTCATAATTTTGGTTTTCTTGTCTTTTTAAAATTTTAATTATTTATCACTTTCATCCTTTTACTTCCAAGTTATTAATTATTAGCGAAACCTTATAAGATATTTTTATATATATACCTGTAAAAACGCCGTACTGAACACTTGTCATGACGCAGAGGCACAAGCGTGCGACTGTAAACGCGACAGGTTGTGGGTTCGATTCCCACTCAAGGAAATGGAATTTTTCATTTTCTGGGATTGGTAACAAGATAAAGCGTGGCGTTGAGTTCCACCACACAGCACGCAATGCCTCAATTCGGCGGAAAGTGGAGAACGGAGTGTCTTAACACTAGGTTCCCTCTGCCTACCCTGCTATATGCGGGATACAGCGTGAAGCTATGAATGATATTATATACTACGAAACTAGTACAGTGGGTGATGTTTATGAAATGTATAAAGTTACTTCAAGTGCTTCTAGTACTGTGTAAGTAGGTCTACTATACTTGTCTTTGTTTTTTCAGCTTCAAACTTTTTCTACTAAAGGGAAGTCACTGAGGACCTAGGGTTAAGACACTCCGTTCTCTACTTTCCAAATTCCAAATATTGCGATTTGAGTGGCGGGACTTAGTTTTGCGCTTTGTCTTACCGTTTCGTACTGGGGAAATAAAAATAATTGAAATATTCATTCTCATTAGAGGGAATTGAACCCGCAACCAATCACGTTTATAGTGCCCCATTGAACAAAAAGGCCTTAACTATGCTAAAACCATGAAATTTATATACATTTAGATTTAATGTGATAAGCATACCTGACTAGACTACTTTAATTCGAGTATTATTCCATACTTTCAACAATTAAAAAAGCAGCTTCGCGCTTTTTCCCGCATATCAGGGTAGTCGGAGAGAACGTAGTAAAAACACTCCGTTCTGTCACTGGTTTTTGCCCGAATTTATGGTATTGCATGTTCAGTGGCAGTGTTGTATTGCCATTGGAAAAATAAAAAAAATAATATTATATTTCTCATGAGTGAGAATTGAACCCTAACCGATCTCGTTTACAGTCAAGTACTGTTCCGTTGGGCAAAATGGTATCATACTATAGTAGTAGAAACGTTAAATTTATATAGGTTTAGATTGAACGGGATAAGCAAACCTGACTAGACTACTTGAATTCGAGTATTACTCCACACTTTCAACATTCATTGTTCTAAATGTTACCATCTTAGTACATATAGTACCGTACCAGGCGTGAATGGGTTAATAAGTTTAAAAATATATTTTTCAGGACAAGTATTTTTAAGCAGCTTCAAAAAAGGATGAAGGTTCTCAATTCGTCTATATGTTGCGGTAGCACACTACCGCATAACTTTTGGATGAGTGGAAATTTTGATGATTTTTTTTTATATCATAGATAGTCCTTCTGATATGGTCCCATTTAAATTTAGTTAACATCAGGAGGGTAGTTTTGGAGTTATTCGTAATAATTGTACGTTTTAGAGGTTGAAGAGCTCTGACCCTAGCTTATGAGATATATATAGCAAGTTAACATATTTTTTAACTGATTTCAAAAAGGACGATTTCTTTATTACCGCATAACTTTTCACTAGAACCAAGTTTCATGATTCTTCTTTTAGGTATATGATAGCTAGTATTTCTGATATACCATTTAAATTTAGTAAAAAACTGACAAATAGTTTTTGAGTTATTCGTAATAATTTAACGTTTCAATGCATTTGCAAAACTTAATATTATACTTTTCTTTTTTTTTTTTTTTTTATGACTGTGTAGTATGCTGTTGGCCCTATTGGCCTCGACAGCGTCACCGGGTTTTGTGGGGGGCCGAGCTTGAAGAGCTCTGACCCTGGCTTGGCCTCCTCGGGAGGAAGACCATCAACTTAGAACTGTAGTGTCACAAGGGCGCCTCCTGTGGGACCGAACCTCGGCTTGCGAGCATTGCTTGTAGTGGGGGACTTTGCTTTCGCTCGGCCCGAGCTTAAGCCTACTGGGGTAGGGCGTTTGATGCCCTGTTGGATTTTAGTGGCTTGACCCGGTCGCACCGAGGCGTGATCGAGCCGTAGAAAAGTAAGGACCTCGTCTCCACCGGCGGGGACGGTGTTTGTGTCGTGTGCGTCTGCGAGTGTGTTGGATCCTACCGGTATGTTGCGGATCGTTCGCGAGAGTAATGGCGTCAATATTATACTAATAAAATAAGGAGAAAAAAATAAAACACAAAGGAATTTGTACATATTTTATTTGTAAAATATCACAGTTTTAAATATAATATTTACAATTTTTTTTTCATACAAATGCATAAAAAACTTGGCAATACGTACGTATAAATGCGTTTTTAAATTAGCTTTAGCTCGTTGAATTATATTCAGTCATTTGTTCAGTCGCAAATGAAGAAACGCTTTTAAATTACACTCTTTTTGGTAAAATTGGTTAAGAAATTTTCACATTTAGCTTTCCGCATATAGCAGGTTAGGCAGAGGGAACCTGAGAACCTAGTGTTAAGACACTCCATTCTCTTTTAACATTTCCGTTCCCCATTAGGAGTTAAAAATATAACATCTTTTGATAAATGGCAGTGACACGTATCTATTATTAAGTAAAAAATATATTACATTATAAAGCACATCAAAAACGAAAGAACACAACGCATTCATCTTAATAGAGTGGAAAAATTAAAAGTATTTTAAATATATTCATTCCCCCGAATGGGAATCGAACCCACAACCAATCACGTTTAAAGTAGATGATGTCCCACTGCGCCATGATAACTACATTGAATACATCTATTAGAAGAACTTCTCGAAATAACTTCAAGATTGGAAAAAAAACGATTTTTTCATACTCAAATTAAAGCGGGATACAAAGCTAAAGGTACATAATACATTTTTTTACATAAATTAAAAATATATTTATTATAAATCAAACCTTCAATCATAGTCCTAATAACAACAAAAAAACCACTGAGCTAGAAGCGTAAAAAGAACATGAAATACCAAATTAAAAAAAAAATATATATTTTTAAAAGAACAAAAACAGTTAAAGGGCTTTTTATTATATATTGGTTAATAATTATTGGATATTTAAATATTTTTTTTAATATAGCGTGTCTCATATACGTACCGAGCGTGAATAAGTTAACAAATCGAATGCGTACTTCCAAGAAATTCATTTTTATGTTTCTGTAAATTCAGTTTTTATGTTATTTATACTTTTTTTAGCTAAAAATCTTAGATTTGCTTGATCTTTTTATATTTACTAATTTATTCATCCTATAAACTAATACCAGTTACTATTTAAAAAAGAATGTACATGCAACTTGACTTATCAATGTATTCACGCCTGGTACAGATATTGTAGGAACAAAATTTCATAGAGCTTTAGTCAATAGAAGCTAACGAATGCGAGGCGAATGAAATAATTTAAAAATTAAAAGTTCCTTAACACTTTAGCATAGCAAAATAAGCAGAAGGAATCTACTATTCTCCGGCATTACGTGGTGAGTGGCGGAACTCAACGCCGCGCTTTGTCCTACCAGAGCGGCGAATAAAAATAATTATGACCCTGAGTAGGAATCGACCCCACACACCGTGCCCCAATGGCCTTAATAAAAGAATAATACTGAAAAATAGCCTTCATAAGATTATAGTATATTATATAAAAAATACAATACATACAAAATGAAATAAATTAATGACAATATCTAATAATCGTGTACACTACTTTACAATTACAAAAACAACTTACAAAGAAAAGCTCGTTTTACAATATTAGATATGGTATCACTTTAGGGGTCTTTTAATAGCCATAACAGTAATTTGGTATGTCATATAAACCTTAATACATACTACGTACTTTTTCTAGACTGAGCAAATTCTGTTTTTATTAATATATCTGTGGAAATATTTTTTCAAAGTTCCACTGCCTGTAATTGGGATTTCAAGAAAACAAAACATCTTCTTTAAATAAAATATATTTTTTTTTTATGGATAACGGATGGCAAACGAGCAGAAGGGACTGCCTCTGATGGTAAGTGGTTATCTTCTGCCCATGAACATCTACAACACCAGAGATGTACTAGATGCGTTGCCAACTCTAGAGGATAAGCAGATGGAAGAGGAGGACATTGTAGTATCTCCTGCTCTCGAACCAATTACATTTTTGGGGAAAGGATGCTGGTAAATGGGGAAACCCTGGCTTGAGGCATGCCATCGAACCGGAAAACATCATAAGATATTTGGCGGTTCGTCTTTGACATGATAGTGGTCGTGCGAGCCAGACGGAGGACGAACCTCTACCACCTAACAAAACCAATAAAATATACTTCAAAAGTAACATTATTCGGAATAGCTCAAATCCTCGATACTACTCGATAGATCTTATTAAATTTACTAGGGACCACATCAGAAACACTACCTATTACAAATAATAATCAAAAGCAAAAATAACCCAGTAAAAAGTTATGCCGTAACACAGCTGAATTGAGAACTTCTCCTTTTTTTAAATCGGTTCAAAAATTTCATTTGTTTTTAATGTAAAACATCTATTCTTCCGTAATATTATATTCTTTTGTCTATCTTTGGTTAATATTTTCTATATTTTTATCATTTTATTACTTCTTTACCAGAGCAGTGTCTTTTTTTTATGGATAACGGATGGCAAGCGAGAAGAAGGACCACTCTGATGGAAAGTGGTTACTCAAGCTCCATGAACATCTACAACAACAGATATAAGTTGTGAGATGCGTTGTCAACCTAGAGAATACATAGATGGAAAGGGGGGAGAACAATGCAGTAGTCCGCTCGGAACCACCACATTTTAAAGGAGTTGATGGGTGGGAAAAGGGGAAAACCTGGTTACATGCCATCGAACCGGAACACATCATAAGATATTTGCGGTTCGTCTTTGACATGATAGTGGTCGCGAGCCAGTCGGAGGACAAACTTCCTACCACCAAACAGAACTGAAGAAGAAAAAAAGTCTCCGCTCTAAACATAATTTAAATATAAGATATGGCAATCAAACCCTTAACCAATCTCGTTTACAATCAGATGCTGTTCCACTACACAAATATCCCTTCAGGATTTCTCTATCAATTTTTATTAGATATGAACTCCTTATTAACTTGAATGGGTTCTTTCATTGTCAGATTTTGACGGTCTATTTAGACCTATAAGTGACCATACTTTACCAAATATCAGTCTATTTAACAATAGTTAAGCATATCTTATCTCTATAACTATTATCTAGAGGTCCAGGTGGTAGAGTCACTGCGACATCCACCTTTGAATGTGAGTGGAGGTTGCGATGATGTTACAAGCCCTGGTTAGCTGTGATGATGAACACTCACTGGATCGTGATGTCATTGTTCTTGCTTGATTTAAAATTATTAGATATATTTATTGTATTTTTCTGACTTATTTAATTATAACTTTATAAATATTAGCTTTGTCTTATTTTGTTATTTTATGTTATTTATAGAACTTCTTACGCTTTTTTTCATATGTGTATGCAGAGAGATCCTCGTGACAAGACACTCCATTCTCCGTTTTCCCCGCACGCATTGCGTAATCTCTCTTGAGCAATCTCTATGGTGAATTGGAAAATAATTTATGTATATGATCATTTTCCTTGAGTGGGAATTGAACCCACAAATGCTGTCTCACTATTTCATTTATTTACCAACATAAGACGTTGACTAAATAGATGGAGTGTTTAAACACTAAGTTATCTCTGCCATCTCGTTGGACAAAAAATTCTACTTACAATTCGTATAACAGCTAGATGCTGAATCTCCAGACGGACTGTACGGTTTCATCTCATAGTGGTTACTACCAGCCGAAGATTGTTGTCTGCTTCGGTTGCCGAATGGTGATGCATAGCTATTTTGGAATATATAGAAAATACATAAAAAGAGAACGGAGTGTCTTAACACTAGGTTCTTTGTGTTCCTCTGCCTACCCCGCTATATGCGGATACAGCGTGAGTTAAAAAAAACGTAAAGAGCAGCTTTCTACGTTTTTTTACATAGAAGGGTAGTAAGATTGCATGATTGATTTGCCTAGTGTCCTAGACACCCGTTAGTTCATTAGTTCGTTTTGAGATATTGCGTGATGAGTGGCGAAACTCAACTTTTTATGTTTGAAAGTTTGAAAACCATCGTGGCAGAGCGGGACAGCTGAAATACAAGCGCGATGGTTCTAGGTTCTCTCACTTGGAGTAATGATTATATTTGAATTATGTTTATTTCTCCGTTCTGATATGACATAGTACGACGTTGAGTTTCACGTCTCATCACCCAACGTTCCGATTGATGTATGTCCTTTGCTATAAGGAAGAAAGGACGGGAGTGTCTTGACACCAGGATTCTTTCTATCTACCCTGTTAAGCGAGATAAAGCGATGCGAGGTGACGCTGAAACACAATATTTGGAAGATAGAGCTTTTAATACCAACTTACCTATCTCTCAATTGTGGCATATCATAATGATTGTCAGGTCGCATCCAGTATTCATTGCAGGTTCTTGTCAAGTCTGGCGCTGTATTACCTTTGTCCCTCCTGTGTATGTCTTGAATACGACAAACAAATAATCGGTTTATGTGGATGGATAGGCGTGTAAAGGTTAATAAGTCGACTCGGTATATATAATTTTTAATAATAAATAGTATTTGATGGGGTAATGTTTTATTTTTGCAATTATAAAAATTTCTTGGAAATTGGAAAATAATATTATTAAATTATAAAAAATAAGCATATTTTAGCACTTTGCCGTTTTTTTTTTTTTTATGGATACCGGATGGCAAACGAGCAGAAGGACTGACAAAGTGGTTACTCTTTGCCTATGAACATCTGCCTGCCAAAGGCCAAGAGATGCACCAGGATGCAAGCTACAACTCCAGAGGTGATACAGATGGAAAGGGAGGATAATGTAGTAGTCCACATCGGTGGAACCACCACATTTTGGGAAAGGATGGGTGGAAAGGGGAAAATCTGGCTTGATATGCCATCGAACCGGAACACATCATAAGATATTTGGCGGTTCGTCTTTGACATGATAGTGGTCGTGAGCCAGACGGAGGGACGAACTCCTACCACCAAACAAAATGCCGTAAATTATTATTTTCAGTTAATATAAAAGCTTTTAAGTTTATATAGATATAACTTTAGCTTAAAAATACCTCTCCTGTTTTTTTTTTCGATTTATCTAGTTATTTCCCGGATTTTCGTATGAATCTGTATGTACCCAAAAGGCGCGGGTTCGAATCTTGTTATATTCAAATTCTCTTCATATCCTTATTTGTTACATATTCTTTATTTTACTTAAAATATTACTTAGGAAAAGCAAAGACGGACTTATCTCTATAAGAGATCTCTTTCATATCAATCTATGAAATATAAGATATAAGTAACCAATACTTATTAAAAAAACTAAAAAATATATATATAATATTTGGAATAACAACCTACCTGTCATAGCCGGTGTATATCCAGGCCTCACAGCCTTATACCTACACCATACATATAGTATGGCAGCTCCCGCCGCCAGCATAGCCACTGTGATGCCAATCCCAACGTACAGAGTTACGTTGTTCTTGTAGAGTCCTATAATAGATTACTATGTAAATAAAAAAATAATTTTGTTACGAATTACTCGAAAACTTCTTGTCAAATCTTAATTCCATTTAAATGGGACCACGTCACAAGCACTAGCTGTCATATAAGAAAAGTATCATCAAAATTAAAAAAGTAATGCGGTAACACGCATAAAAAATTAAAACCGAATTGAGAATCTTCTCCTTTTTTGAAATCGGGTAAAAAAATAAAAAAGCTATTATTAGGGATTTTTTTTTTTATGGATACCGGATGGCAAACGAGCAGAAGGACCGCCTGATGGTAAGTGGTTACCTTCGCCCATGAACATCTACAACACAAGAGATGTACTAGATGCGTTGCCAACCTAGAGGATACAGATGGAAAGGGAGGATAATGTAGTAGTCCGCTATCGGAACCACCACATTTTGGGGAAAGGATGGGTGGGAAAGGGGAAAACCTGGCTTACATGCCATCGAACCGGAACACATCATAAGATATTTGGCGGTTCGTCTTTGACATGATAGTGGTCACGAGCCAGACGGAGGACGAACCTCCTACCACCAAAAGAACGAACCTCCTACCACCAAAAACGGAATGTAGGTAATACCTACAATTCGTTTTATTGGCTTTTTGCTTTATCCCGCACAGCTGGGCAATTAGAGAGAACTTATACACTCCGTCCTCCACTTCCCGGCCGAGATCGAGAGCTTATTGAACAGCGGAACCTAATACCGCGCTTTGTCATACTTGTTATGTCATATTATTATTTTTAATTAGTTTTTTAGGAATTTAGAAACATCCTCTTAAAGCTCCCCTACACTCTCTAAGGAGCCTATGTGTCAAATACCGGCCTTCTATGATCGCTTGTAGGTTATCTGTCAGTCATAACGTAACGCAAGCGTTTTATTTGTAATTGCTTGTAAGTGTCGACGACGCCTGTCGTGGCGTGCGAATGTAAACGCGACAGGTTGTGGGTTCGATTCCCAATGCAGGAAATGGAATTATTCATTTCCTGGGTTTGGTAACAAGGCAAAGCGCGGCGTTGAGTTCCGCCACTCAGCACGCAATTCCTCAATTGGGGTGGAAAAAGTGGTAACAGAGTGTTGTAACAGTAGGCCTCACGCTCCACTCCTGCCATATGCGGGATACAGCGTGAAGCCATGTATGTACGTAAGTGTATTTTTTTTTTTTTTTTTAATTGATAACGGACGGCAAACGAGCAGAAGGGACCACCTGATGGTAAGTGGTTACTCTTTCGTTTACAGACATCTACAACACTGGAGATGTTGTAGATGCAAGGTTGTAACCTAGAGGATACTGATGGAAGGGGACAATGTAGTAGTCCACTATCGGAACCACCACATTTTGGGAAGGGGTGGGAAAGGGGAAAATCTGGCTTACATGCCATCGAACCGGAACACATCATTAGATAGTTGGCGGTTCGTCTTTTGACATGATAGTGGTCGGGTGAGCCGCCGAGGACGAACCCTACCACCTATCAAAAATCTTACGAAAACAGGAAAAAACAAGATTTTTTGGGTTATATAGGCAAAGCAATGAATTCGCGGGACAGAGCTGTTAGTTATAATATGAAAACAATAGTATCACAAATAATTAATAAGCTAACTGGTATTACCATTATGATACGTTAATTATAAAGTAAAATAACTAATTAACTATGAAATTCTTGACAGTAGATACGAGTAGAACGATAGAAAAACTTTGCGCAGAAGAAACACTTCTTACCATTAAACAAATGGTGAGAAACATCGTAGACGACGGTTTCCATGCTTTTGCTGTTTCTATTGTCTATTATGTTTACTTATCAGTGCATTGTTTATAGGTTTTTTATGGAATTTGAAAAAAAAACGCCTGTCGTGGCGCAGAGGCACAAGCGTGCGACTGTAAACGCGACAGGTTGTGGGTTCGATTCCCACTCCAGGAAATATAAAATTTAGTATTTTCATTTCTTGGGTTTGGTAACAAGACAAAGCGCGGCGTGGATTCCGCCGCTCAGCACGCAATGCCTCAATTTGGCGGAAGGTGGGGAACGAAAATGTTGAAAGAGAATGGAGTCTTAACACTAGGTTCTCTGGTTGCCTCTGCCTACCCCGCTATATGCGGGATACAGCGTGAAGTTAAAAAAAAATCCCTTCTATTTAATTTGTTAGTCTGTATGGTTTTTTTGATTGTGAAGGTATGATAGTTATCTCGCTAGAAGGTGGGAAGAGGTTCGCAATTCGATTATATTTTTTTTGTGCTTTTTATTGCGCGAATCAACTTTGATGATTTTTTTAATATGATAGCTAGTGCTTCTGATGTGATGCCCATTCAAATTTAATTAAGATTGACAAGTAGTTTTTGAGTTATTCGTAATAATTTTACTTTTTAGTGCATTTTCGTTGAAATCGTAAAATTCTGTAACTATTTTTGTTGAAATTGTAATGATATTTTTTCATTTTAACCGCATTAATGACGTTTATTTTGCTATTCGTAAATACATTTTAAAAAATATGACGTTCCGACCATTGTATATATTTAAACTTACTAAACCCAGTAGAACAGAGGCCGTCAACGCAAGTGGCGTGCTGCAAAGTGGACCCAGAACATGACCCAATACATTGTCTTCTGCGAACTTTGACGCATTCCTCACTGCATACTGACCACACACTCCAGGGGGACCATGAACCTGGTAGGAATAACTATAGATTTAATATTATATATTTATATTTTAAAAATCATTTAATCATCAAAATATTTTTGTATTGCTTAACATAGTGATTTTATTTTCCTATCTCTTGGCAGTCAATCAGTCAATCAAGTTGGCTGTTGTTGGTTATACCATACGGCGTAATACCATCCCTTTGCGGTACATTGGCTTCAATACTAAGGGAACCTAGCTTTATTATTACAGTAGTAAAATAGTAAGCCTACACATATATATATATATATATATATATATATATATATATATATATATAAAGGTGCAATCTACCATCTGCAGGAGACAGGTTCAGTACAAGTGCGCGTCCTTCTCCTGCGTTGCCAGTGGCTTGGGCCTCACATCTACAGGGCCCAGGGGGAATTCAGTCTGACCAGCCTCTGTTGACTAATTTTAAATAGATAGTATGTATCATCATTATACGTGAAAGAAATAAGTTTTAAATCTGATTGTATGATCATTATGCGAACGGATGAGTATGAAATTTGGCACAGTTAAAGCTTATGTGGAGAGGAAGAAAAGAAAATAATTTATTTTATAATAATATATCAATTCAATTAAATTAAATTCCGGTTCGTGGTCGAGTGGCGACCACGAACCGGAAGGCGTAGCGTGGGACGGCCCCCTACTAGATGGACCGACGACCTAGTCCAAATTGCGGGAAAGCGCTGGATGCAGGAGGCATCTAGTCGTGCTACATGGCGATCTATGGGGGAGGCCTATGTCCAGCAGTGGACGTCTTCTGGCTGACGACGACGACAATTAAAGTGATGAAATGAATAATACTCATGCTACCATATATTTAATATACACGATTGCATAAATTATACGTATTTTGCTAAGGTAAAGTATTTTGTACGTCAATGGGGTTACTTGTTATGCTATTATACTTATCGTTATATCATTTCAACATAAAATCTTTTTTATTTATTTTTTTTTTTTATTTTTTTTTTTTTTAAAAAAAAAAAAAAAAAAAAAATCTTAATAAATTGTAGTCTATGTGTTATTTTAAAGTATATATATTTACAGTAGTAAAGTCTTGTCTAGATCCGTTTAGTACTTTTTGCGTAGGAGATTAACAGATATACATCCATCCATCCTTACCGCTTTGGGCATTTCCCTTACGAGTATATAGCAAACAAGGCAAAGAGATCTAGTGTCAAGACTCTCCGTTCCCCATTTTTCGTCTGAATTCTAAACATTGTATTTTGAATGGCGGAAATCAACGCTACATTTTATCATACTAGAGCAAAAAAATTAAAATAATTTAAATAAAACCATTTCCACGAATAGGAATCGAACTCAGAACAACCGCACTTACAATCACATACTATACTTCTTTATCAACATCCTTTATTATTTAAAATAACATATTTAAACATACATTCAAAATATCAAAAACCTGTTCGCGTTCTGTTTTAACTTTCTATTTAATGCCATATTGAAAACTCAACTAGTTACTCGGTAGTATGTGGGTAACACTTACCATACACAGATAATACAGCTACATCCGACTCTCTTTTACCGGCTATGTTTTCAGCGATGCAAGAATAATTCGCCATGTCCTACACAAATAAACTATAATTAATCATTCATACATAGCTTCACGCTGTATCCCGCATATAGCAGGCGGAGGGAACATAGTGTTAAGACACTCCGTTCCCCACTTTCCGACGAATTGAGGAATTGCGTGCTGAGTGGCGGTACTGAACGCCGCGCTTTGCCTTGTTACCAAACCCAGGAAATGAAAAATTCCATTTCCTGGAGTGGAGATCGAACCCACAACCTGTCGCGTTTACAGTCGCACGCTTGTGCCTCTGCGCCACGACAGGCCTAATGCATGCAAAACTGTCTTAGGATTAAACCACTATTTACCTATCTCTACTACATGTAAATTCACTCAGAAATGTTTCTAAAATTCATATTTAAATATTATTGCAAATGCTACTTGCTTATATATGCTATGCTTATCGTCTTAGCACTAAAAGGCACTTGAGAACATGAAAAAAAAAAAAAAAAAAAAAAAAAAAAAAAAAAAAAAAAAAAAAAAAAAAAAAAAAAAAAAAAAAAAAAAAAAAAAAAAAAAAAAGCAGAGTGAAGAAAATTGTTCTTGGAAAATCGTCGTGAATCACTCATTTGGGAGAAGGTTGCTGAGGATGTTGGTATCGCTTGGCTCAAAGCATGAAATTTTTTTCTAATCGTTTTGGGCATGAGACAAAAGCGCGAAGCACCCGACTGTTTCATCATTCATTCTTTTGCTGGTGTATTTTTTGGCCAAATACTCATATTAATTATAAAAGCCTCAGCCACCATATATTCACCGGATTTGGCTCCATGTGATTCCTTTTCTTGTTCCCAAAACTAAAGAGTATCTCATGAAAGGATTGGGTGATTTCAAAAATGATTGAAGAGAGTAAAGACTGCATCGCTGGAAGAGCCTGCTCACCGAAAAGCAAGTTTGCAGAAGCAAGCTTTGACGTGATTGAACCAAGTTGGTGATAAGTGTGTATTGTATCTGAGGGATTACTTTGAAGGGGGGACAAATATAAATATTGATAAATAATAAATATAGTTTTTTTTTTTTCTTTAAAAAATACAAAGTCACCTTACTTTTTTTGAACACACTCCTCAAAATACTTTTTGACTGATTTCAAAGAAAGAGTGGAGGGTATCAATTGGGTCTTGTATTTTTTGTAGACATTTTCGCGTTGACTCCAACCAATTATGGTATGCCTTTTTTATAAGCAGTCATTTTTGCGTTGTGACAAACTTCAAATTAAATACATCAAAAATTCAAAGCCACTTTTTACCCCCGCTCAGGTAGAGTAATGTTAAAAAGTGACTGTAAACGCCGACAGGTTGCAAGGTTTGATTCCTCACCCTTCAGAAATGGATTTTTCATTTCCTGGACAACCAGGAAATGAAACCATTCCTTGTTACCAAAGTAACAAGGCTAAATATGCTGAGCTCCACTGCCACCTGTAGCATGCAATGCGCCTTACTCGAAAGGAAAGTGGGGAACGGAGTGTTCTTTAACACTAGCCTCCCCAGCCTACCCAAGTCTCTAATGGCACTATGAAGCTATGTATTAATCTTTAATCTCTTGTCGTGGATTCTTAACTTAATTAAAATGGAACCACATTAGAAGCACTACCTATCATAATATATAAAAAAAACAATCATAGAAACACACTTAAAAATATCTCCTCCCCTTTCTCTTGAAGTCGGTGAAAAATGATAATATTGTACAAATCACAGAGTTGTTTTCCAACTATTTATTTGTTTGCTGGTCCTTCATGCCTCTAAATTTTTGTCATTACTATACGAGTATGTACCATGTCAAATCTCATATAAGCAAAAATTAACCAATTTTTCTAATTTGCGTTTCTTTCTTTTTACATCAAAAACCGGTACAAGTATAAAATCATAACTCGTTACTCGAGGTAAATGAATTCATTAAATAATGAATCCCTTAAATAATGACAAAATTACAAAAGAACATCCCTATAATATGTAAAATTAAAAAAAACACTTATTAATGATTAAAATATTATAAAAATTAATCGATGTTTCCCAACTAATTCCTTATATAGACCTTCATGCCTCAAAATTGTATTACTTTGCCATTTGTACTGGCCAGGTCTCTCATATAAGCTTACATACATAGCTTCACGCTGTATCCCGCATATTGCAGGGTAGGCAAAGGGAACCTAGTGTTAAGACTTTCCGTTCCCCTTTTTGAATTGAGGCATTGCGTGTTGAGTGGCGGACTTCAACGCCGCGCCTTGCCTTGTTACCAAACCCAAGAAATGAAAAATTCCATTTCCTGGAGTGGTAATCGAACCCACAACCTGTCACGTTTACAGTCGCACGCTTGTGCCTCTGCGCCACGACAGGCGTTACATAAGCTCATATAAGCTAATTTATAGTTATGCTTAAAAACGTTTTATATCAAGAACTAACCTGTACTCCAGGTCTCTGTAACACCAAGGTTTCCCCAGTTTCCTCCATTGGAACGCCATTCCTTGTCCACATAATGGTAGCTGGTGGCGCTGCGGGGGGTGGACTACATCTAAAACTGATTTGCCTGCCTGCTTCTATTGTTAGGGATTGTGGCTGGTGGGTGAACTGCTTCTTTATATCTGTGTAGAGAAATTTTAGTCAGATATAT
This sequence comes from Philaethria dido, assembly GCA_033558755.1. Classification (NCBI taxonomy): domain Eukaryota; kingdom Metazoa; phylum Arthropoda; class Insecta; order Lepidoptera; family Nymphalidae; genus Philaethria; species Philaethria dido. Next base: position 80,374 of record JAKGSA010000280.1, read on the forward strand.
TTATTGATAACTTTTTTAATTATGACCCTTTTTCAAAAAATTTTTTCTTGTTATGTTTTTTTCTCTTTTTTATTACAAGAGAGAGATAGAGATATTTATTTGAGGTTCTCGCTATTTATCACAAAACAGGATAGATAGAGAAATCTAGAGTGTCAAGACACTTCATTCCTCACCATCTTCCAAATGTTGAGATTTCAGTAATAATTGCATCTTGGGTAGCGCAACTCAACGACGTTTATGATATATACCAAATTAAATTAATTTAAATATAATTCCCCTCTTAGGAAATGAACCATGAAGAAATCGAACTTAAAACCGTCACAATCGTGCTTTCCCATTACGACACGGTAGTGACAATAGTGATATATCACTACATTTTTATCTCACTTCACAAATGAACTTAACATTAAGAAAAGAATTCTACTTCTATTCTTCTTTTAACTTCACGCTTTATCCCGCATATAGCAGGGTAGGCAGAGGGTACCAGAGAATCTAGTGTTAAGACACTCCATTCTCTTTCAACATTTCCGTTCCCCACTTTCCGCCAGATTGAACTAATGATAGAATATATTTAGAAACAATTTAAATAGTTGTTATTTTCAACGTTTCAACGCATGTTTTCCCCCTCTCGCCTATTAAATGAAGGAGACATAACTTCCGCTCGTTAATTCCTGCTATTGACGAATGTTTGCTTGTTAAGGTAAGTATCTTAATTTTGGAATATTTTTTTATGATAATACTAATTCTTTTGCGTTTCCTGCATATAGACTGAGAGAAGATAGTATTAGGATACATACATAGCTTCACGCTGTATCCCGCATATAGCAGGGTAGGCAGAAGGTTAAGACACTCCGTTTCCACTTTCCGTCGAATTTAGGCATTACATGCTGAGTGGCGGAACTCAACGCCGCGCTTTGCCTTGTTACCAAACCCAGGAAATGAAATTTTTCATTTCCTTGAGTGGGGATCGAACCTACAACTCGACGCGTTTACAATCGCGTGTATGTGCCTCTGCGCCACTACAGACTTTAGAAATAAGTTAACAAACACAATCATTTCTGTTTATATTATTTCCAACTTATAAGCCTTTAAATTCATAGTAAATTTATAGTTATTATATTAGTAACGGTGTTTCAAAGGTTAGTGAGGTTACAATGCAATTATTTGAACATCAGCAGAAACGAATATACGTATTATATGTAAGTACTTAGAGCTGTAAACGCGACAGGTTGTGGGTTCGATTCTCACTCCAAGAATTGTAAAATTTTGTATTTTCATTTCTTGGGTTTGGTAACAAGGTAAAGCGCGGCGTTGAGTTCCGCTACTCAACACGCAATGTCTCAATTCGGAGGAAAGTGGGGAACGGAATTCTTGAAAGAGAATGGAGTGTCTTAACTCTAGGTTCTCTGGTTCCCTCTGCCTACCCTGCTATATGCAGGATACAGCGTGAAGTTAAAAAAAATAAATAAAAAGAAACTATATTTGCACCACAAAATAACTTTGAAATACAAACAAAGCCACGATCCTCCACTTGTATAGTATCCTGTCTAGACTGCAAAAAGTTGTTCTACTGGTTATACCCCGTACGAGTACTGTTATCTTCAGAGGCGATTTAAAAATCAATTACTGTTCAACAAAGTTGGAAGCTTGGGCTTAGCAAAATATTAAATTGTTAACAAAATATAAGAGGTCATTGTGGCGCAGTGGGGCGGTATCTTACTGTTAGAGTGATTGATAGTGGGTTCGATTCTTAATTGAGGGAATGATTATGCTTAAAATATTTTTGTTCATCCCTCTAGTAAGATAAAGAACGGTGTTGAATTCCGCTACCCAAAACGCAATCTTTTGACTTGGAGCGGAAAGCGGCAGCGTATTAAAAAACTGTTTTTTTTTAGCTTCACGCTGTATCCCGCATATAGCAGAGTAGGCAGAGGGAACCAGAGAACCTTGTGTTAAGACACTCCGTTCCCCACTCTCCACCGAATTGAGGCATAACTATTATAATTTAAAGTAGAAAACGGAGAGTCCTAACATTAGTTTCACTTATTATTAATACAAATAGATGTATGGAACATAACCAAATAGAAGCATATGCCTATGTTTACATTTTATTAGATAGAAATTTAAAAAAAACTGACTTGTGTAAAAGTATATGTAATTATAACGATTACTTAACCAGAAGAAAGTCGCTTAAGCATCAAGTAGTCAAACTTCTTAGTATCCATTTATATGAACTAGAAGCCCAGTTGACGCGTAAACAACGCGTTGCTTAGCAACATGTACGTCATTTTATATAGGGTGTCCCAATTTTAACGCAAGATTTGAATTAAATAGAAAATGCCATTTTAGTCTTTTAATAGCGAATGAATAATGAATATAATAGCAAATGGCGGCAAAGTCAAATCTTGCGTTAATTTTGGGACACCCTTTACAAATATATATGTCAAACATTGTATGCTACCATGGTAGCATAATATTATCGCGTTGCAGAGAGAGGAGTTTGGAGAGTGCATGGGACTTACTACCCAAGTGTAGGTTTAAGGGGCCCCTTTATAATGGGCATTAATGTTCACCTCCACTATCCGCGCTCCTCTCTCTACCTAACCAAATTTGATTGATCCTACTAATGCCGCCTTCGAAATACGTGCTAGAAATGAACTGATAATAGTTCTAGACAGGATCACTTTTAGTAGATTACAGAGATTTTTTTTAATTATGCCTAATTTTCATAAAAAGGGGGTACAAAGTTTTTTATACACATATTAAAATATACATATAAATAAAATAATAAAAAATAACTTTAATAAGGTAAAAAATTACCGACCAAGTGTTACTAAAAGAACTTAAAATGCAGAACGGAGTGTCTTTACACTCAACTCTCTCTAAATAAAGAATCTTTTCGAATTACAAAACTCAAACACCTTGTGTGAATAAGCATACAAGTTAGCAATATCTATTGTGGTCGTACATACAAAGAGTATTAACGGCTTATCCCATCCAGTTTTTACTTTGAATTAAAGTAATATGACGCTGAGAATCACCTCATTTATACAAATATATTATATTTTGAACCTTATTCCTATAGGAATAAAGGATAACAAAAGAACGATAACGGTAGCATTTTCAAGCAGCTGCGAAATATGAATTTAAAAAGACTGTAATGTAAGACGGCTTGTTAGATGTTGGGATATGTATGTTTGTTTTTGTATAGTATTGTCAACTTTGCAACGGTTTTTGATTGAAATATGATAAGAGATGGGTATTTATCAGGATTATGTGATTTTTGATAAAGATTAATAAGGTTATCAAATAAAATGCAATAGAAGCAGTTTTTGAGTTATTCGTAATAATTATACTTTAGTTGAAGCTGGTATTCTTTTTAAAATCTTATCAATTAAAAATATTTTAAAAAAAAATATAATATAATATAATGGGAGTTTATCTAGTGTATGATATGCCATGGGAATTTATCTTAGATTATGTGATTTGGTTAACGGAAGTCAAATTTAAGGACTAACAGTGTGGGTTCAAATCTCATGAGAACCAAACCTCCTAACAGGTGAACCAATTTTGATTATTCTTAATTTATATGATAGCTGGGGTCCTTCTGATGTGGTCCCATTTAAATTTAGTTAAAATCTGACGATTAGTTCTTGAGTTTTTCAATGCTGGGTTACTTTAATGTATTTAATGTATTGTAAAGGGGAATAAATAGGTTTTTGAAGGGTCGGCAACGTAAGTGATGCCCTGGTGTTGCAAGCGTCCATGGGCCACGGTAACCACTTACCATCAGGGTGGGCCGTGTGCCTTGTTGCCACCGTCGTGCATTAAAAAAAAAAAAAAATATTTAACGTTGTTATTTTTTGTAATCTTAATTTCAGTGTAGAAATATTAAATTTGCAACGGTTTTTGATTGAAATATGATAAGCGATGGGTATAATTTTATATATCCTGATATGATTTTTTGTGAGTTCGATTCCTGCACGATGGAATAAATATATTAGAAAGACGTTGAGTTCCGCCCCTTATTTTTTTTTATTGATAACGGACAGCAAACGAGCAGAAGGACCACCTGATGGTAAGTGGTTACCTTCGCTCATAGACATCTACAGTCACCAGAGATGTTGCATGCGTTGCCAACCTAGAGGATACTGGATGGAAGGGGACAATGTAGTCCATCATCAGAACCACCACATTTGGGGAAAGGATGGTGGGAAAGGGGAAAATCTGGCTTACATGCCATCGAACTGAACATTATCATTAGATATTTGGCGGTTCGTTCTTTGACATGATAGTGGTCGCGTGAGCCAGTCGGAGGACGAACCTCCTACCACCTAACAAAACCTTACCTTACCTTTAAGCACGTAATGCCTCAATTCGGCGGAAAGTGGAGAACGTAGTGTCTTAAAAACTAGGTACCCGCCTACCCTGCAATATGATACCTTATACAAGAATCACTTTGCTCACCGTACTTATACTTCTTAGCTAAATAAACGAACTATGCCTCTCATGATATTCGAACCTACTCTTTTCTCAGTTTTTTCTCGCATAACCACTAGCTCGTGTATCAGAGCTTAGAAATAAAAAAAAAATTAAAATATATCTATAGTAAAATAAAACCGCAAAGCTACTATTTCCATGTAACGAACGTTCAAATCAATACATATCTCGTATTACGGGATACCTTAAAAGGCACTAATCATCTCTAAGGAACTAGCCAAGGAATCCTGTACGGTTACCGAAGGATTTATACTTGGTACAGTTATTTAGAACGCTTATTAGATTTCCTGGAGGCTTAAATTTTTTTTTTATACAGCTTCACGCTTTTTCACGCTAGAAAACCTAGTGTTAAGACACTCCGTTCTATATTTTTGTGTCGAAATCGATATATTACGGTTATTGAAGGTAGTCAATACTTTGCTTTATATTACCAGAACGGAACATTAGGAATAATGTCAATATAATCATTCCCCCAGAATGGGGATCGAACCCATGACGATTTGTGTTTACTGTCAATCGCTGTTCCACTGCGCTATGATAGCCTGTTTATAATATATGTTTGAGTAAAATTTCGACATTTTGCTATCATCATGGCACAGTGGAAAAGTGTCTAACTATAATCATAACGGTTGTGGATTCAATTACCATCTTGGGATAAACTTTATATTTAAGTTTATATGTCTCAGTCTGTTATCCACTAGTGGCGCAGAGGCACATACGTGCAACTGTAAACGCAACAGGTTGTGGATTCGATTCCCAGTCCAGGAAATGAAAATAATAAATATTTATAATTATTATTTTGTATTTTTGTATATCGCGCGGCGTTGAGTTCCGCCACTCAACACGCAATGCCTCAATTCGGCGGAAAGTGGGGAGTGGAATTGTTGCAAGAGAATGGAGTGTCTTAACACTAGGTTCTCTGGTTCCCTCTGCCTACCCCGCTATATGCGGGTTACAGCGTGGAGTTAAAAAAAATATATATATTTTGTAGTATTTCCATTTCCTCACTCTGGTAACAGGGCAAAACGCGGCGTTGAGTTCCGCCACTCAGCACGCAATACCTCAATTTGGCGGACATTTGGTAATCGTAATAAAACAGAGTGTCTTAACACTAAGTTCTCTCTACCTACTCCTTTACATGCAGGATATACGTGAAGCTAAAAAAACAGCAGGTACAAATGATTCTTGATTAAGGTTTCGACATCTGGCAGAAAGTATAGTAAAATTCCATATACTCATATATCCTTTTGTCTATCCCATAAAATATCGATTACTTTACCTGAGACCACCTGTCTGGATATATTTTAAAATTAGGCTGGTAATATTTTTTAATTAATATAACAATGATTAGTAGAGGCCACTGTATCGCAGTGGAACGGTTTCTGACTGCAAATTATTTGTTATTTGTTATTTCCTAGCTGTATTAAAACAAAACGGAAAGTAAAGAACGGAGTGTTTTAGCACTGGGTTCTCTGTGCCTACTTTGCGGGATAAAGACTGGGACTTTAAATCCATGATTGAATAACTTTTTTCAGTTCTAAATATATTACTAATTAATATATTTTTTTTTATGTCACATGTGGCAGGGTAGGCAGAGGGAACCTGAGAATCTAGTGTTAAGACACTCCGTTCTCTTTGATTGAGCCATTGCGTGCTGAGTGGCGGAACTTAACGCCGCGCTTTGCCTTATTATCAAACCCTGGAAATTAAAATACTAAACATTGCATTTTACTTAATATATGAAATGCACTAAAAAGTCAAAATTATTATAAATAACTCAGAAACCACAAGTCAAAATTTAACTAAATTTAAATGCGACCACATCAAAAGCATAAATGCTAGCTATCGTAAAACAAGGAATCACCAAAATTGGCTCATCCAGCAAATAGTTATAAAACAAAAAAAAAATCGAACTGATAACCTCCAAGAATTTAAATTGGTTGAAAACCCTACTACAAAATCTTCCTACAAACTAACGTTTCCACAACAATAACTTTTTGTTTTCACATCTACTTAGCTAAGTATGAATGCGTCCTGATCATTAAGGAGTTAGCGGGTTCGATTACCTCGTGCAAATATTTGTCTATAACAAAGGACTACAGTAAAACAAGACTGCTTATATCGTATATTGGTAACTTAGGGGAGCGTATGATCGATAGTTATTACTTTCAAAGGTAGTCAATTTAAAGTGTTTCACTTTAAATCATATATCTATATAATCTATTCATATATAAATATATGAATAGATAGAATCTATATATAAAAACTTTTATTTTTTTTCGAAAATTATGCAGACGAAGGAGCATGAAACTTGGCACACTTATAGTTTATATAACGAAGGAGTGCAGAATGATAATATCTTTTTAAATGAGTACATAAAAAGTATATTAGATAAAATAAATGTTACACACTACCATGGTTTGACATCCATGTTTATATAAAGTGACACAAACATTGCTAAGGACAACGCGTTGTTAACGCGTCACCGGGGCCTATTATATATATATAGTTATTATAAATTCCCAATGATCCGCATCAATGGACAAAAGAAATAAAAAAAATATATACTTTAAGTTACTAATTAACCAGATGTTAAAATTATAAAAGATGATTAACCATACATTGATTTATTATAGTTACGTGGGAACGGCGAATGCAGATAAAAAAGGACCTACAGATGGCAACGATCGTTATAACTAAATGATGCATGACTAACGAAATATATTAATAATAATAATTTTTATACTTTTAAAAGTTAGCTAAACTAACCAACTTCAAAGGTATGGATGTTTGTCTTTTTCACGTTGAATCTGCTGAACGGATCTAGATGAAACTTTTTTTTTTAATTTCACACTGTATCCCACATATAGCAGACACATAGGCAGAGGGAACCTGAGAACCTAGTGTTAAGCCACTCCGTTCTCTCACAACAATTCCGTTCCCAACTTTCCCCCGAATTGAAGCATGGCGTGCTGGGTGGCGGAACTCAACGCCGCGTTTTGCCTTGTTACCAAACCCAGGAAATGAAAATACTAACATTACCTGGAGTGGGAATCGAACCCACAACATGTCGCGTTAACAGTCGCACGCTTGTGCCTCTGCGCCACGACAGGCGTTACACGTACGTTAAATTAATAATATTACCTATAAATGCGTTAGTTTATGAGGTTGAATGTTTGTTACCCTGTCACGCTAAATCTACTGAACGAATGTAGATAAAACTTTACAATAAAATAGCTTATATATCATAACATAAAGGCTACAATTTATAAAGATTTACTATGTTATTGCTTCAAACAACAGTCATATATTAAAATTATAACCTTTATAAGATATAAATATCTGGAAATTGAACGAAAAGTGCAAAACGAAATGTTATAGTACTAGATTCGGAGGCTGCACTTTGTCTTGCCAGAGCGGAGAAATACAAATAATTAATACAATCTATCCCCTAAGTGGTAATCAAACCCACAACCTTTCCGTTTACAATCCCACTGAACCACGATAGCCTTTTTTAATTTTTTTTACTTCACGCTGTATCCCGCATATAGCGCATATAGCAGGGTAGGCAGAGGGAACCTGAGAACCTAGTGTAAAGACACTCCATTCTCTTTCAACATTTCCGTTCCCCACTTTCCGCCAAATTGAAGCATTGCGTGTTGAGTGGCGGAACTCAACGCCGCGCTTTGCATACCAAGAAATGAAAATACTAAATTTTACATTACCTGGAGTGGGAATCGAACCCACAGCCTGTCCCGTTTACAGTCGCACGCTTGTGCCTCTGTGCTAGGCATAAATAATTAATACAATCTATCCCCTGAGTGGGAATCAAACCGACAACATTCGCGTTTACAGTCAAATGCTATTCACTGAACCACGATAGCCTTTTTAATTACTATCATAAATTATATTTTGCCATAAACCTTGAAGAACCGTATCGAAGTTAAAATTCGCTACCTGCCATTTTTTGTACTCTGGATAGATCGTGGTTATAAATTTTAAACAGTTTTTTCGCCAACACCGTATGGTCCAGTGATTAATATGAATGATTTAAAAAAAAGTTAATTTTAGGGTACAGGTTGAAAACTAATATTTTTTACTACATATATATTAATCTACTGAGAACTTTAGGAACATAAAGATATAAGCATTTTAGTATTTGCTGAGAATATTTATTGTCAATTGCTTTTTATGATTATCTTAGTAGTGATTATGATTACAATACAGTGAATAAGTCAAGGCCACGAGTAGCGCAGAGACACAAGCGTGCGACTGTAAGCAACAGGTAGTGGGTTCCATTCCCACACCAGGAAGAGAAAATATTAAATATTTATAATAATTAATATTTAGTATTTTCATATCCTAGCTCTGGTAACAAGGTAAAGCGCGGCGTTGAGTTCCGCTACTCAGCGCCTAATGCCTCAATACGGCAGAAATTGAGGAACGTAAATTTCAAGAAAACGGAGTGTATTAACACTAGGTTCTCAGGTTCCCCTTGCTTTTTCTGCTATTTGCGGGATAGAGCGTGAAGCATAAGTGAATAAAGTAGTCATCTGCCACTAGAGTAGAAGATTAACGCACCAAATAATAAAGGACAAAAACAGATAGATAAAAAAAATCGTTGTATTTCCTTATTAAGCGAAAGACTGACAGGCTGGGCGTAGACAGCTGAAGTTTGGCATATTATTTCCGAGGGGAGTGTAAGGGAGGATTTCCCAAAATACCTACGGGAATAGGAAAAAACAGTATTTAATGTTTTGAATGTGAAACTATAACGTGCAGAGGCACAAGCGTGCGACTGTAAGCGCGACAGGTTGTGGGTTCGATTCCCACTCCAGGAAATGTAAAAGTGTAGTATTTCCATTTCCTGGGTTTGGTAACAAGGCAAAGCGTTGAGTTCCGTCACTCAGCACGCAATGCCTCAATTCGGCGGAAAGTGGGGAACGGAGTGTCTTAACACTAGGTTCCCTCTGCCTACCCTGCTATATGCGGGATACATGCGTGAAGCTATGTATGTATGTATATATACATTCAAGTATGCATAAATACATACATTCAGCTAGACATGACATGTATAGTATTGTCTATTTTAGATATAGCTACGTGTATAATATTACGCTGACCTTATAGTATCAAGGGTTTCTATAACTAAACTTCACGCTTTAACCTGTATAATAGGATAGCCAAAGAGAATCTAGTGTCAGACACTACGGTCTTCGCTTCCTAATTGAAATCAACTGGCGGGACACAACGTGTTTTGTCTTACCAGAATGGGGAAATTAATAATGGAAATATAATCATTACCTCCAGTGGGAATAGAACCCACAACCAATCTGCGTTTACAAACGCTGCTCCACTGCGCCACGATGGTCTACTATAAACATATAGCAAAATGAGATATACAGCGTGAAGCTATGTATGTAGGTATAAAAACTAACCAATACTACATCAAGAAGTATAAACATCTATACTAATATATAAAGCTGAAGAGTTTGTTTGTTTGTTTGAACGCGCTAATCTCAGGAACTACAGGTTCGAATTACAACTTTTTTTTTATATTGAATAGACCATTTATCGAAGAAGGCTTTAGGCTATATAACATCACGCTGCAACTATTAGGAGCGAAGAAATAATGGAAAATGTGAAAAAAAACGGGGAAAATTATTCATCCTCGAGGGCTTCCGTTGCGTGCGCTGCGAAAACGGTTCAAGATACCAAAAATATATGTATGAAAGAATTATATGTCATATATGATGAATTTATTATTAATTTCCATTGGCCACGCGAGTGAAGTCGCGGGTTATAATAACACTTACAAGCAAATTCAATAAACACGCCTTGGCTCCTTATCTTTCCTTTGCTGTTCCACGCGTAACATTCACAACTGTACTTCCCACCAAAGTACTCATCTAATTCATTTCTAGTAATATTTAGTTCAGCTTCCACCACTCGAACACCATTTTGAGGATCAACATGTTCAAGTTGAACAGTTTTATCTGTTCTCACGTCATTACATTTAAAAAATACTTGCAAAGCATTAGCAGCTCGACATAGCAAAGTTGCTGGCTTACTACGCAACACATAGGAGTTCTTAGGTTCTATTAAGAAAATGGGCAGCCCATCTATAGTTTCATCGTTTTCGGGCAGCGGTATGTAGTCATCTTCTTCGACGACTGGTTTGAAGTCGGATAAGTAGGGGTCAAAGTTTAGTAGACCGTCTGGATGGATGTATTCTGGACGAGTTTCTTTCTCCGTCGTTTGGTCTGTACCTGGGAATAGAGTTTGATTGATAAATATAGCTTAAAAAATATAAACATACATACATAGCTTCACGCTGTATCCCGCATATAGTAGGGTAGGTAGAGGGAACCTATTGTTAAGACACTCCGTTCCTCACTTTACGTCGAATTGAGGCATTACGTGCTTTGCCTTGTTACCAAACCCAGGAAATGAAAAATTCCATTTCCCGGAGTGGGAATTGAACCCACAACCTGTCGCGTTTACAGTCGCACGCTTGTGCCTCTGCGCCACGACAGGCGTTTATTAAAAAGATATTATATTAAAAAAAGACACTGTGGTCAACATTCTATATGGACTTTCTACACATAGTTCAAGTTTCAAATATTATCGAATTTTCGACCGCAAGAAAAACGTATACTGTAAGTAATTGGGCTTAAAAGTAATATGAAACGAGCTGTCCCTTAGGGATTACGTGGTTAGGTAAAGATGGCGGGCTTATGGAAAATAATATGGTATTTACGTTATTCTTTTTTTTTTTGTTTTAACTGATTAAAAGATCTCGGCCTGTCTAGAACTATTATCAGTTCCTTTCTAGCACGTATGAAGACGACATTAGTAGGATCTTTTTAAATTTAGTTAGGCAGAGAGGCAAACATTAATGTGCATTTTAAAGGGCCCCTTAAACCTACACGTTGGGTCGTAAGTCCCAGGCACTCTCCAAACTCCTCTTCTGCAACGCGAATGGCACACGAATGGTTAATACATAGATTGTTAAGGAGTTTCTTCTCATCTAATAGCTCACGTAAAATAAACAGTGTAGCCTATTATATGGCAAAGGTATAAATTTTAAAAGAGAACCTAGTGTCAAGACACTCCCACTTACTACTTTCTCTTCGAATTAGAGATATTGCGTATTGAGTGGGAGAACTCAAAACCGCGTTGTTTTATCAGAACGAGTAAATTGAAATAACTTAAATATAGGTATTCTTTCTATCTAAATATAGGTATCACCTGTCGTAGCGCAGAGGCACAAGCGTGCGACTGTAAACGAGACAGGTGACAGGTGTGGGTTCGATTCCAACTCCAGGAAATGAAATATTTCGTTGCCTGGGTTTGATAACAAGGCAAAGCGCGGCGTTGAGTTCTTTTTTTATTCCTCAACTCACCACGGAATACCTCAATTCGGCGGAACCCTCTGCGTACCCTGCTATATGCGGGATATAGCGTATATATATGTATGTATGTATGTGATATAATCATTTCCCTAACGGGGAACGAACCCACCACCTGTCGTGTTTACAAACGTTATTCCACTGTGTCACGACGACTTCATAGATTAGGTAAATAGTCACATACACGTTGCTAAGGTTACGTATATTTTACGCGTACCCATCTAATGGTTTATTTAAAACGTTTTCAATTACTCAAACATCAAAACGTCTCCTTAAGTGACATAACAAATGTTCAAACAAAAATAGTATCGACTTGCGATAACCCTTACATACTTTAAGCTTTTAATAGATATTTCTAAACTAATTCATTTCAATGACTTTACTTACCGTTTTAACTAAAAATAGCCTGTGATATGTTTTGCGCGGTTATCATATATGTTTGTCATATTCTTTCTTTATTACCTCTCATCTTCCAAACCCCTGGACCGAACTATATAGTTAAGATGACGTTAGATAGGTATTGATACTCCAAGTGTCCAATTCAATATGGCGCCCTCTAGAGGCAATTACGTCATGAATAAAAACAAAAAAATCGTTGATGGGTACCGTGTGGGGTGTCAAATTAAAAGGATCAGCCCATTTCTAATATATAACACATAACTAGCTTTTATATAGCTTACTTTATTTGCTTCCGGGAATTGTGGTCAGTCGGGTTTTTTTTTTGTTTTTTATGGTTATTACAATTATTTTCCTATAATATAATGATAAGTCAAAGTCAAAGTCAAAGTCATAAGTATGTAGTCACATAGTACTTCTTTAGAGTCATAAAGAAACATTGTAAAAGTAACCAGATAGTGAGAAAGCTTGGGGAGAATCACTTGTAATCCTAAGAACAGTACATTTCACACATCTCTCACATTTGTCATGAAGAAGAATAATGTTTTATTACTCGGTTTTCTTATAGAGACAAAATAAATGGCGCGATGGGACACCAATCTGACAGTAAGCACGATTGGTCGTGGGTTCGATTCCTACTGGGTAATGATTTATATTTAAATTATTAATTAGTAACGCGACACGTTGTGGGTTTTGAATCCGACTTTTCCACAGTAAATGTTAGTATTTTTATTTCCTGGGTTTGGCAGCCAAGGCAAAGCGCGGCGTTGAGTTCCGCTACTCCTTGCAATGCCTCAATTCAGGCGGGATTGGGAGCAGGTGTCTTAACACACTAGATTCTCAGTCCCCTCTGCCTACCCTGCTGAAGACTACAACGTAAAAATAAAAATATATATATCATTAATTGAGGTTCAGCACCACTATAGAAACCTGTCTAGGTAATAAGGTACGTAAATATTTTCTAATATACTATTATTCATACAATTCCATGTTTGCGCGTTGCGCTAGATAGACAAAGAGAACCTAGTGCCAAGACTCTCTGCTCTCTTCTTTTAGAATGAAACCAAGACATTGTGTGTTGAGTGGCGGATGTCAACGTTGTATTTAGTCTTACTATAGTACAGAAATAAAAATAATATAATTATAACCATTCTCCCAAATAGAGATTGAACCCACAACCACCTTGCTTACAGTTAGACGCTATTCCACTATCTTTATCTATATATAAATACGTAAAGCAAAAACTTTGTATTCCTTTTTACGAAAATTACGCGGACGGAGGTGCATGAAACTTGGCACACTTATAGTTTATATAGAGAAGGAGTGAAGATGCTAATATTTTTTTAATAATGCATAAAAAGTATATTAAATTAATAAAATAAATGTTACACACAATATCATGGTTTGACATCCATGTTTATACTAGGTGAGGTGACATTGCTAAAGACAACGCGTTGTTAACGCGTCAACGGGGTATGTAAAAAGATGCTGGTGTTACTGAGTGATTGAAAGACAACGTACAGGCGAAAATACTGGCCATAGAAAGCTGCAATTTGGCATGAAGGTGCCTAAAAGAGTGTAAGGGAGTACTAAGAGAAAAAAAAAATAAAAATCCTACAGAAACGAGAAAGAATGGAATTTTAAGTTTGATAGTCCATCTAAACAAAATCGCTGGTTACGTCTAATTAATTAATATCTAAATAACTGTTTGTCCCAAATGAACTATGACAGGAAAGAGTAACTATAATAATGTAACTATAATACTGAATTTAAGCTTTTTAATACAAAACGCCTGACGTGACGCAGAGGCACAGGCGTGCGACTGTAAACGCGACAGGTTGTGGGTTCGATTTCCACTCCAGGATATATAATTTTTCATTTTGTGGGTTTGGTAACAAAGCAAAGCTCGGCGTTGAGTTCCGCCACTCAGCACGCAATGCCTGTATTTGGCGGAGAGTGGGGAACGGAGTGTCTTAACACGATGTTCCCTCTGCCTACCTTGCTATATGCAGGATACAGCGTGAAGCTATGTATGTATATAATACAAAAACAATAATATTACCTCCATTTCTAACTTTTTCCAAAGACACTAGGACCAATAAAATCCGATACACATAACACATCACTGTAAATTTCCAAAAATCCAATGTCACATTTCAAAAATTTAAATTATTAATACAATTTTTTGTTAAAAATATTTATTTTGTCGCGTAATTTATAGGTTAGAGCAACACGACCTCCCCCTAAGAAAGCTCGAGGCGTACTGACGATCTGTGATTGTGATTCATGTACTGTGTTATATGTAATTAAATACTATGGGATGTACTTCCCTTGTCTTATTACACGAATGTCATGGGTTTGATTCCCGGTTGTAGCAAATATTATATTTAAATTATTTTAATGAATTAATTTAGTATAGATTCGTTATGATTGGCGGTTACAAATACAAAAGTTTATGAGGATGGATGTTTGTTACTCTTTCACGCAATAATTAGTGAACGTATCTAGATGAAACTTTACAGTATTATAGCTTGTACATTAGAATAACATATAGGCATCTTTTTTTTTTTTAGATACCGGATGGCAAACGAGCAGAAGGACCGCCTGATGGTAAGTGGTTACCTTCGCCCATGAACATCTACAACACAAGAGATGTACTAGATGCGTTGCCAACCTAGAGGATACAGATGGAAAGGGAGGATAATGTAGTAGTCCGCTATCGGAACCACCACATTTTGGGGAAAGGATGGGTGGGAAAGGGGAAAACCTGGCTTACATGCCATCGAACCGGAACACATCATAAGATATTTGGCGGTTCGTCTTTGACATGATAGTGGTCGCGAGCCAGACGGAGGACGAACCTCCTACCACCAAACAAAACTACCAGCATACAATTTATAAAGATTTTGTATAATTTGATCATAATATAACGATAAATATGTAGTTTCATAAAAAAATTAAATTAAATATATGTGTCGTTCAAAGAAGTGCGGTATTTATTATATTCCATACGCACTCTACTCTATCAAGTCATACATAGACTCACACTCTCCCATCTATATTCTTTTTCTTTCTCTTACGTCTCTTATAATTATTCTAAATATGTAAAAGATATAAAATTATCATTCTTTATACTAATAATTAACTAAGTTTTTTTGTTTCATCCGTCTGGCTCGCGACCACTATCATGTCAAAGACGAACCGCCAAATATCTTATGATGTGTTCCGGTTCGATGGCATGTAAGCCAGGTTTTCCCCTTTCCCACCCATCCTTTCCCCAAAATGTGGTGGTTCCGATAGCGGACTACTACATTAGTACATCTCTTGTGTTGTAGATGTTCATGGGCGAAGGTAACCACTTACCATCAGGCGGTCCTTCTGCTCGTTTGCCATCCGGTATCCATAAAAAAAAAAAAAAATACCGGTGTATTTATATAAAATATATGAAAATTATAAAACTACTTCCCTTGCATTACACATAAAAGTGATAGTTTGAATATCTTAAAAGCTCTTCGTAAATACTCTTTTGAAGAGCTTAATGTGTTTTTAACAACGCGTTTGTTAGTTGAAATATTTAGTCTTAGTCATGTATATATAGCTATTGATTTAATTTTGTAATATAATTGAGCATATATTTTTTAAATAAAATATATATTTTTCATATTTTTTTTAGCTTTATACTTTAGCTGTGTGGAGAGAAATGTCGTGTCTTAAACTCACCGTTTTACTCTTTCGCATGTAGCAGGGTAGGCAGAGGGAACCTGAGAACCTAGTGTTAAGACACTCCGTTCTCTTACAAAAATTCCGTTCCCCACTTTCCCCCGAATTGAAGCATTGCGTGCTGAGTGGCGGAGATCAACGCCGCGTTTTCCCTTGTTGACAAACCCAGGAAATGAAAATACTAACATTTCCTGGAGGGGAATCGAACCCACAATCTGTCGCGTTTACAGGCACGTTGTGCCTCTGCGCCACGACAGGTGATATATTAAAAATATTATTCACAAAAATAATTGAATATATTTAGATATATTCCAATAAACATACATACAACGTGAATAATACAATATGTATTTTATGATAATATTCTACCTTAAAATTGTAATATCTTTTTAAAAAATCAAAAATAAAAAAAAGTTTATATCAACTTTTAATCTTTTATAAATATTCCAAGGTGATAACAAAACTCTTTTTGATGCAGTACTAGAAAAAAAGCAAATAAAAATATTTATTAAAAGAAATGAAACAAAAATTTTATACCTTTTATAAGTTTATATAGGGACAAAGAAATTACCTACCTTACGAACAACTACCGCCATCTATTGAGCTAATAATATAACAATATGAAAGCTCTCAGCTTTAAAAAGCTTCTCAGCTTAGACTTAATCTGTAGTTCCTAATTTTTATAATAGATGGCGTTTTTACAAATGTTATGAAATTCCTTTGTATTTTTGTGTTTTCACGATAGGTGGCGGTTTCCTTCAATGAATACATATGTGATACTTAACTTTTCTTGCATTTTGTTCGAATATTAAGATACTCCGATAACTCCTTACCACAAGAAAGTACTGTGTTAATATCATATAAAAAAATTATTAATTTAAATTTTTACTTATTTCAACGAGCGTCTTGCTAACACCTGTCGTGGCGCAGAAGCACAAGCGTGCGTCTGTAATTGCGACAGTTTGTGGGTTCGATCTCACTCCAGGAAATGGAATTTTTTATTCCCTGCTTTTGGTAACAAGACAAAGCGCGGCGTTGAGTTCCGCCACAAAGCACGCAATGCCTCAATTCGGTGGAAAGTGGGGAACGGAGTGTCTTATCGTTTAACACTAGGTTCCCTATGCCTACCCTGCTATATGCGAGATATAGCGTGAAGTTATGTATGTTACATGTCTTTTTGACCGACTTCGAAAAAAGAAGGTTTTCCTCATTTTAACTGTATTTTTTTATGTGTTACTACATAACTTTTTACTGGGAGAACCAATTTTGACGATCTCGATCGAACCAATTTTTTTTATGTCATACCTATTAGCTAGTGTTTCCGATATAATCTCATTTAAATTAAGTTAAGATATATTGAGTAGTTTATGATTCGTTCGTAATAATTACACTTTTTACTACATTTCAATTTAAAAATTTAATGGATATTAAAATCTCTTCCACATATGTATGTGTTTCAGATATACCGACATAGAACCCTTATCTACTGCTTAAACCACAAAACCACATTTCCACGCAAGTAGAAGGGTAGGTAGAAAGATCCTAATGTCAAGGTCTCTTTTTTTTTTATGGATAACAGATGGCAAACGAGCAGAAGAACCACCTGATAGTAAGTGGTTACCTTCGCCCATAAACATCTACAACACCAGAGATGTTGTAGATGCGTTACCGACCTAGAGGATACAGATGGAAGGGGAGGACAATGTAGTAGTCCGCTATAGGAACCACCACATTTTGAGGAAAGGATGGGTGGGAAAGGGAAAAACCTGGTGGGTTACCGTATCGAAAAAAGGTTTTCGATACTCTTTAAGGTAACGTAACTTAACACTGCTCTTGATCTTACCAGAACGGAGAAATAAATATTTAAATAAGTAATCACTCCCATAAGTGGTTTTCAATCCCCGACTATCACTATGTAAAGATGAACAGACACTGTCCCACTACGCCACGATGAACTCAATTTAATTTTTCATTGCATCAAATACATAAAACAATTATGTATTTGATGCAATGTTGGACCGACGAGGCGTCTCGTGGCGCCTTTGGGGACGAATCTAAACTAACAAAACAGCATTATAGCCTTTAATATAACTCGAGTGGAATACTTATAACATAGATTTTTATTTTGAATCTAAGCAAAAAAAATATATTTGCTTACCCTACAAAGCTATATGCAAAATGTAGTCCGTGATCACAGGTACTACTGTAAAGTGTTCGAAACGTCGGGTATCCAAAAATGTATTTTCGAATACTAAAATATACGTGATTAATCCGGTTAAAATAGATTCATTTAATATGTGTAATAATCGCGAAAATCAAAGAGCTCAGTATAAAGTGACATCTATGTTCATATTATTAAACAACTACATACTTCTTTTGTAACTGTCATATGATATAGTAATTTTTTCTACCATCGACAGATGGTGCTGTTTTACAAACATATTTCCAGAAAGATGGCAGTTTTTACTTATGAAAAGAGTTCTACAACGATTCCTAGATGTCAGTACTAAAAATTATCTTATAAATAATTTATAATATTTTTTTTGAGGCCTACATGTCGCAATGGGACTGTTAATGCGAATGGTTATAGGTTCGATCCCACTGGAGGGAATGAGTAAATTGTGTATATTTTCCCGCTCCGGTAAGATAAAACACGACGTAGTTCTACCACACAAAACACAATGAATAAGAAGATTATTCACTACATTAGATATTTTTATTTAGCTTCACGCTGTATCCCGCTAGCAGGGTAGGCAGAGGGAACCAGAGAATCTAGTGTTAAGACACTCCATTCCCCATTTCCCGCCGAATTGAGGCATTGCGTGCTGAGTGGTGGAACTCAACGCCGCACTTTGTCTTGTCACTAGAGCGAAGAAATAAAAATAGTAAATATTGTTTAATGTTTTCATTTCCTGGAGTGGGGGTCGAACCCACAACCTGTCGCGTTTACAGTGGCACGCTTGTGACTCTACGAAAGGTCAGGCCAGGTATTAGATAGTTATATATAAAAAATCAAATAAAAAATCATAATCTTATCGAATTCTTAATATTTCACTTTCTTGAAAATTGACACACTCGTTCGAACTTTCATTAGAAAGTACAACATTTTAAAAGCATGCTATGAAAATATCTTACATCCTTTCGAGGATGACGAGTACTCACGACATTGCGTATAAATGCTAAGTTACGGAACTCAACGCCGCACTTAATTTTGACACATTTTAAAGAGTTTTTTTAAGCATCTCCCACTTATTCAATGCGTATATAAAAAAAATTTTGACAAGATACCTTTAATAAAGAGATACCTCTAATCCTAGTTTTCAAACTGTGAAAATGTTTTTCTTTTTTATATTTACCTTCTACCGAAATTCCCCATGCAGATCAAACCTACTACCACCGCATTACTTGTCGACTGTACCACAATGGAGTTCAATAGCAGAAAATATTTACACTAAAATTAATCGTCCAAAAGGCACATTCGTTTTTTTCTCAATACATTTGAAATTCAAAGTGATGTTTAAATTCTTCGAACACTAAATGTACTGCCAACATTGAATATTGATTGCACAAAAGGCGGACCGAAGCGTATTTCCAATTCAGAATAATTCGCTCCTTTTGATGATTCAAAATATGTAAGTAGCCTGAACGGTGGCATTTTTACATATTAGGCATATATAAAAATGTTTTGTTTGTTTGTATGTTTGTTTGCTAAAAAAGTTTTTATTTTAGTTTACACGATAGAAGTAAAACTAAGAAAATTTAGAAACGACTTTCTGTTTCATCATTATCATCATTAGCCCTTTTGCTGCTGCTGGACATAGGCCTCTCCAATGGCACGCCACTGAGCTCGATTTTCAGCTCTTCGCTCCCAACCGTTACCAGCCACCTTACGTATGTCGCCACTCCACTTAGCTGGAGGGCGTTCTCTACGCTTAGCAAGGCCCGGTTTCCACTCCAGAACATGTTTTCCCCAACGGTTGTCGGTTCTGAGACAAATGTGACCAGCCCACTGCCACTTCAGCTTGCTAATCCTTTGGACGATGTCGGTGACTTTGGTTTTATATTATATTTTACTGTTTGATATTTTATTTTACTAGCAGCCAATAACTTCGTTCGCGTGGATTTTAAAACGTTATATGATACCGGAGGTCACTTGTTTGGTGGTAGGAGGTTCGTCCTCCGTCTGGCTCGCGACCACTATCATGTCAAAGACGAACCGCCAAATATCTTATGATGTGTTCCGGTTCGATGGCATGTAAGCCAGGCTTTCCTCTTTCCCACCTACCCTTTCCCCAAAATCTGGTAGTTCCGATAGCGGACTACTACATTGTCCTCCCCTTCTATCTGTATCCTCTAGGTTGGCAACGCATCTAGAACATCTCTGGTGTTGTAGATGGTCGTGGGCAAAGGTAGCCACCTACCATCAGGTGGTCCTTTTGCTCGTTTGCCATCCGTTATCCATTAAAAAAAAAAAAAAACGTAAAAAGCATGAGGACGCCACGGAGGGTATGTATGACGAGGTTAATGACTGTGGACAAGGCGAGAGAGGTATAGGACCGTAGCGTTTGGCGCTCCGTTCTCTCTGAATACCCCGCTAGGGACTTAGTGTGAAATTAAGTAAGTAAGTTAAAACGTAAAACCCTGTTTATTCCGTTCCCGTCGGATTGTCGAAAAATCATCTCCTAGTACTTTCCTACATTCCCCAAAGAACCTACACGCTATGCCAGCTTTCTAGCCGTCTCTTTTTCTTTGTAATATTCTTTTACAGACTGATTGAAGCGAATTATTATATCAATAATAACTTATTTCACTATATAAATGAATAAAACTTTAACAAAAAAAACGATTACAACTAAAATACTGTACAAAGTGATATTATTACGGATAACTCAAAAACTATTTGTAGATCTTACTAAAATTAAATGGGACCACATTTGAAGCTAGCTATCAATAAAAAGGGATCATCAAAATCGGTTCACTGATAACCTCGTTTTTAAAATCGATAAAAAATAATATTTATATAAATGTCAGGCAAAGCCTGAAGCTAGCGGAAGTATATAAAGTTAGAAATAGAAGCTCCCTCTCGTAAAGAAGGTACGGAAATTCAAATTTAGCACCTAGCTCGCCTTTCCGCAAAATTTTCAAGTATAATGAGCCTCAAAGGTTGTGCAATCAATGAAAATGTGAGAGATTATAGAAAATATTTTCATTTCAATACTTTACTGTATTTATGAAAAAAGTAAAATATTTTTAGATGTCTTAGTATTTTTTTCTACCTACGCTATTTAGCAGGTAACCTAGTGTCAAAACTTCCTGTATTGGACTTTCTGGTTAAATTACCGGTAAAAATACCGCACTTTCCCTTACCATTTTTTTTTTATTTAGAACATTGGTTTTAAAGAAAGTTATTATATTAAAAAAAACTAATACCAGACTATTGCCAAATATATTTACCAAAAGTACGCGTTTATGTATATATAGTCCTGTGCTGTCATATTGTTGATTGTATACACGATAGTCATAAGTTCGATTCCAACTCGGGGTATGATTAAATTAAAATTATTTTCCCAATAAATACGAGTATATAGTTTAAAATATTATAATATTAACAATTTTTTTTACAATCAATTCATAGTACAAAATAATATATATATATATATATATATATATATATATATATATATATATAATTAATAAGATTACAGCAATACTCGTCGAACTGGCGGCGGGGAACTTAAGTAAATCCGTATTTGTGGATAAATGCCGAACAATCGACACTTCAGCGAGGTGAGTTTGCGGGGCTTCGAGTGGGAGCGCTTTAGGGTGTACGATATGTCGTGTGTTATGTAAGAATTTCAATTTATTTTCGAAAATAATTTAATTTGTTTTGAAAAATATATACAATAAACTTCACTACAACTATTTAAAAAAAAATAACTTCAATATAATGGTTTAAAAAGTACAATTATTACGAATAACTCAAAAACTACCCGATATTAATTAAATTTAAATGGGAGTTCCATTTAAATTCTATCAGAATACTATTATATTAAAAAAAAAATGTTTTGTCATTAAACTACCAAGATCTTTGGTTTTATAATGAAGAAATGGTCATCATTCTTCGCTCTTTTATAATTTCTGATTGTACTTACTTTATATAACGCAAAGCATGAGTATATATATATTAGCTTCAGTTATATATGTCAATCTATGAATCATTTAAACAATTGTAAGGAAAATTGTGCTACGTTATTTTGACAGTCTTTTTGCATTCCAATTTTTAAATTTACATATAAGTCCAGATCCGGTGCCATTACAAACGATGTCCAGGTAATTGCTAAGACAGACACAATTTTTTATGAACTATATATTTCGTGTTGCAATTACAAAGAAGACTATAATTTAGACTATCGTGGTGCAATGGGACTGCCTTGGCCTATAAACGAGATAAGTTGAGTTCCGCCACTTAACACGTAGTGTCTTGAATTCAAAAAGCAGTAAACGGAGTGTCTGGACACTAAGTCCTTTCTAACTACCCCGCTATGTGGAACAAAACACTTTGTCTCACATAGCAGGGTAGTCAGAGTGAACCAAGTGTGAAAAATATATTAAAATTTGATGTTAGGTGGTAGGAGGTTCGTCCTCCGACTGGCTCGCGACCACTATCATGTCAAAGACGAACCGCCAAATATCTAATGATGTGTTCCGGTTCGATGGCATGTAAGCCAGATTTTCCCCTTTCCCACCCATCCTTTCCCCAAAATGTGGTGGT
This sequence comes from Philaethria dido, assembly GCA_033558755.1. Classification (NCBI taxonomy): domain Eukaryota; kingdom Metazoa; phylum Arthropoda; class Insecta; order Lepidoptera; family Nymphalidae; genus Philaethria; species Philaethria dido. The sequence continues at coordinate 103,174 of JAKGSA010000280.1, forward strand.
TCTGATAGTGGACTACTACATTGTCCCCCCTTCCTCTAGGTTGGCAACGCATCTACAACATCTCTGGTGTTGTAGATGTCTATGGGCGAAGGTAACCACTTACCATCAGGTGGTCCTTCTGCTCGTTTGCCGTCCGTTATCAATAAAAAAAAAATATTAAAATTAACCATACGACATAATAATCGTATACTATAAATACATTCAAAGTATCATTGAGTAAACAATGCACGTATTACAAACGAATTTGGGCACGAATCTTCTTCTCAATTGTTCGAATCTTGGAAGCTTAACGTGTTAGGTTGCCGAGTGATAAACTGCTTTAGCAGACCCTTTATTTGGTAAGTATAATGGATTAATATTATGTTGTATTTTATTTTCTATAATGTAATATTTATGTAGAGGTCATTAGGGTACAGTGGGACAGTTTTTGATGGTAAGTGAAATTATTATAGGTTCGATTCCTTTTCTTGATGGGGAATCTCCGCTCCGATAAGTCATTTGACTTGTAGTTGAGGCTGTGGTGTATAGTTCCGCCTCTTGGCACGCAATATCTTGAATTCGAGCGAAAAGCGATCGCTTGTCTCAACACTAGGTTTCCTTTTTGTATCATTGTATGCTTTTACAATAGGATCCCAGAAAACTTCCGAGTATTTTCCATTTCACAATTTTAAAAAAATGTGAAAAAACGTTTGTGTGTTAAAGGTTATTACGTAATTAGTGATTTTATAATGTATACCACACCTTAGGAACGAAATGCTCGCTCCTGTCTGTTTCAAAGGTATCATTGTCACTAATAAATAATTGTAAACCATTGACGAATAAAAAAATTGGCATTAAATTTAGTGAACCGGTGGTAAATTATTTGACGTTCAAAAAATGAAGCATGTAACTTCTTATTTTGAATAAAATTATTTAACTTTGACTTTGACTTTGACTCTGCCTACATATCTTAGCTATGTATAAAGAGTGACGCTACAAAAAATAATCAATTTGCCTAAAATATTTTGCCTTAACAAAGAGAACCTGCAACTGTCAACAATCTTTCACATACATTGCCATTCAACCACAAGGGTATCAAGCACTTACTTACCAATAACCAAAACAAAACTATTAAAATATTAAAGTTTAAACACAGCGTTTCGTTCCCCCGAATTTGTGCTACTCGACCTCTCCGCGATTCAATCAAAACTTAACGCAGCAACTGTGGATTTTCCCATCGCGACTATTAATGTATTTATAATATCGTTTTTTATATATAAATATAATATGTAGACCATCTTGGCGCAGTGGAACAGTATCTGACTGTAAGGGGGTTGTGGGTTCGATTTCTGCTCAGGGGAATTGTTATATTTAAATTATACTCATTTGTTCGCTCTGGTAAGTTTAAGATTTGTGTTTAGTTTCACTATTCAACATGCATTGTTTGATTTCGGGCGGAAAGTGGAGATTTGAGTGTTTTAACACTAAATCGCTCTACCTGTTCTTTTATGCGTAAGAAAATTAATTATTTATTAAAAATAACACCTATGTTTTTAACGCATAGAAGAAAAAAATCTAATATTCTTACACTCCATTGTAACTACATCGCTCATTTTTAAAAAAGGACTTTGAATTAACTTTTTTCGGTCAAAATTAGTTCTTTATTTCTATTTTTAATGAAGAAGCTAATTTTAAGAAACTCCATGTATATTTTAGTAATATTACTGCGAAATTTAACACCGCGTTTTGCCTCATCAGAGCGAAGAAATAGAAATAGCTTTAAATATAATAATTCCACAAATGGGAATCGAATCCTAAACCATCGTACTTACAATCAAACGCAGTCCTTCTCCATAGCGTAAACAAATTAAAACTGTTATCTGATTATCTGTTATTGGTAAATAAATAATATTTTGACACTCTTCATAAGCCGATTCATTTTTACGCTGTACCGCTTCTGTATGACAGTTTTTTATTAATCAAACGTTGGGGAGTTCATTTTTTACGCATGTGTTATTTTCAATGAGAATAAATAATCATATTTATTTGTTAATCATTTTTTGTGTTTATTGTAAAAAATGGAATCTTTATTTTTTTTTAGCTTCTCGCTCTATCTCGTATATAGCAGAGTAGGCAGAGGGAACCAGAGAACCTAGAGTTAAGACACTCCGTTCTCTTTTAATATTTCTGTTCCCCAATTTCCGCCGAAATCGAGGCATTGTGAGCAGAGTGGCGGAACTCAACGCCGCGCTTTGTCTTGTTACCAGAGTTAGGAAATTAAAATACTCAATATTATTTAATATTTTCATTTCCTGGAGTGGGAATCGAACCCACAACCTAATAAATTTTGGTTTGTAAATGTGGTAAAACACTAACTAAAAGTGGTAAAAGGATTTGAAAGGTATAATTATATTATAAATTATATAATAAATTCTATTAAGTTCTAAATATAAGAGTTTGTGAGGATGGATGTTTGTTACTTTTTCACTTAAAAACTACTGAACAAATCTAGATTAAAATTTTACGATAATATAGCTTATACATCAGTATAACTACTACTATAGTTTTACTATTATAGTTTTGTTTGGTGGTAGGAGGTTCGTCCTCCGTCTGGCTCGCGACCACTATCATGTCAAAGACGAACTGCCAAATATCTTATGATGTGTTCCGGTTCGATGGCATGTAAGCCAGGTTTTCCCATTCCCACCCATCCTTTCCCCAAAATGTGGTGGTTCCGAGAACGGAATACTACATTGTCCTCCTCTTCCATCTGTATCCTCTAGGTTGGCAACGCATCTACAACATCTCTGGTGTTGTAGATGTTCATGGGCGAAGGTATCCACTTACCATCAGGTGGTCATTCTGAAAAAAAAAAAAAATAACAACAATTTATAAAGAACTTGTGTAATTTTTCCATAATATAAAAATAACTATTTAATGATAAATATTACTGTCCGATAATGGACTCTATTTCACGCGAAAAGTGAAAAACGGAGTGTCTTAGTGAAGAACGAAGTGTCACATAGCAGGGTAAGAACAGATAGCCTAGTAAGGTCTTACTGTCTGCTCTTACCCTGCCACGTGAAAATAACGTGAAACTGAAAAAAGTCTCTAGATGTTTTCTGCATATCCTGAAACAAAAATAATTATATAACTTATATTATATTTTTTATTATTTTAGCCTTTACTTCTTTTTCTTGCTTAAAAAAGAAAAAAACAATTAAAAAAATCACTCCACTCTCTTGAAATGCATAAAAACAAATATAATATCATACACAAAGACGGCAGTGTTTCCGTCGGCGTCGCTCATAAGCTGCCGCTGTATAATCCCTCGACTACCCTTTAACCAATACGTGACCACTTGTATTTTGGGGAGATGCCTGAAGTGACATGGTTTGGATATGGCAATTTAATAAAAAATGAATTTTGTTTTTTTTACTAACTTAATTCCACACTTCATTCGGCAGAAAATCTAGAATTAAGACACTCCCTTTTCTATTTTCTGGCCGTTTCGAAATGTGTTTAAAAACTGTAATTCTATTCTAAACGGGAAATTTAAGTTATTTAATATCGATTTCAAACGGAAGATGAAGAATGGATTATCTTCACACTAAATTATCTATCCTGCTATGCGGGAAAAAACGTGAAGTTCCCATTATGGCACAGTCAGGAAATGACCGTCTACAATGGCTTAATTTCCAATCAGGACAGGATAACGTTAAACAATAGTCCGTAACACTCAATATCATTAAAATTATAAGTAGATGAAAAACAAAGTGACTGAATTCTCTCAACCTTTTCTTCCTATATAATACAAAATATACATAAAGTACAAAAAAATATAAAAAATACCGTATCCCACAAAACTCGCTTATTACACTTGTCATGTCGTCCAATCGGCTCAGGCAGCGAGCGTTAAATTGTATTTGACGTCCGCCGCCCCAAATTAACAGCTCAAGACAAAATACCCGTGTCGCGCGGATCATCCGTCGTCTGTGTACGAGCTTAGGCAGGTGGTTTTTTTATAACAATATTTACTTTTTTATGCTTTGTTAGTAATAATATTGAAAATATATTAATTTACTTATGATTTTTGTATAGATAAGTTTTCTGTAGTGAAAAGCGTCTGATTGCAAAAGCGATAGTGGATATTCTGCTTATTTTGGGAATACTTGGGTAATCGATTATATTTAAATTACATTTTATACGCCTGTCGTGGCGCAGAAGCATAAGCGTGTGACTGTAAAGGCGACAGGTTGTGTGTTCGATTCCCACTCCAGGAAATGTAAAAGTTTAGTATTTTCATTTCCTCGCTCTGGTTCAAGTTTCAGCGCGGCGCTAAGTTCCGCCACTCAGCATGCAGTGTCTCAATCCGGCGGGATGTGGGGCATGGAGTGTCTTAATACTAGGTTCTCTTGTTCTCTCTGCCTACCTTGCTATGTTCGGGATACAGGGTGAAGCTAAAAAAATATATATATTTATGATATTTGTAACTATAGTGGAAAGTGTCTAGTTGTAAAAACGATAGTATTCTGTTTCTCTCGGGAATACCTACTCAGGGAAATGATAGAAGTAATATAGAAAATATTATTTATTATTTTTGTATGGAAGTAGTAGTAATTGTAGTGGAAAACGTCTGATTATAAAAAATATAGTATTGTCTCTTTTGGGAATTCTTGTGGAAATGATTACGAGTATATTGAAATTGTTATCATTTCCTTTTTTAGCTATTTTTTTAATAAAAAGCGAATTATAAAACAGAATTTATTAATTTGTATAAGGTTTCACTTCTAATAAAGTGTGGCGTTAAGTTCCGCTTTATACGCCTCAAATATCTCAAAATTTAGAGTAAGACAGCCGTATTCCTACTGTTCTTAAATATTCTTTTTGTGGATTAAAACGTACAATAGCTTGTCATTTAACTCGTTACCAGTAACTACTAGATGATGTCATGATGCAATTGAAATGTAGTAATATCTATAGTAATATATGTGTATTATATTATATCTATATAATACTAAAGATATAATATATAGGACTGAAATCTAGTATGAAGCTTTTTTAATATAATTGCTTTTTTCAGCTTATTTTAAAATATGAATTTTTAGAGGACACGAATGAAAAACAAAATATATTGAAATAAGGTACAAACTTCTTGTTTGTTATTTTTTCTATATATTCATTGCATTAAATATAACATTGGAAAATTACATTTCGTATATTTTTTAATTTGATTTAAAATATAGTATACGTATATTTTTCTTTACTTATCGAATCTCCCATATGTCGTTTTGAATGGCAGAACCTTGATACTTAGAAGAAAGGAGTTTTCCTTTCTTCATTTTAAAAATAAGCATTACTGCGTGCGAGAACTGAACTTATTACTACTTCCATGCCATCACTTCTCAACTACAACACGTAAATTTATTTATTTACCTATAAATTTAAACTTAAACAGCAAATCAAACTAAGCTTTCTACCACAAAACTAATTCATTTCACAATCTATACATTTCCTATGAACTTATAGTCAAGTGTGTATTGACCCCAACTCCCGGTACAGTCTGCAAACCAAACCTCAAGGGAAAACGTAAAAAGCGACTATAAAATGCTCTCATTCGGTGAAAATCATATTCTGTTAAACTCGTTACGTGCCCACGCCTTGTCGCGCTGACCTAGCATTTGGTAGCTTTTTATGGATAAGACTCTATTCATTATTGGGTATTATTATATGTGTAAAAGTGGGGAACGGAAATGTTAAAAGAGAACGGACTGTCCTAACACTAGGTTCTCTGCCTACCCTGCTATGTGCAGGATACAGCGTGAAACAAAAAAAAAATATTAAAAAAAGCAGGTGAAGCTGAAATATTGTGTATGTACAGCACACAACTTATAACATAATTGCTAGAATGTGTATATTAATCGTAATTTTTCTACTTAGTAACGCAATTTGGGGCTTTTATTTCCGCGTTATTTTAACAAACAATGATTTTATATGGTCCAAATGAAGAACGAAGATAAAAGTCATATCTTTAAAATTGTATTTCTTGTAAGTACTCTTAGGACAGTATATAATGGCGAATAGATTCCTCTTCAAATGGAACTAAATCTACAATCATTTACTTTTTATCAGCTTCACGCTTTACACCGCATAACAAAGAAGTAAAAGAAAAAGAAAAAAAGTAGAAAAAAACCAGACAGTTTCACAGCAATTCTTATAAATTCGAGAAATTGCGTGCTAAATGAACCCGAGGAAACTCAATGCCGAAGTTCATCTTATGAAGGTGAAGAAATGAAAATAATTACCATAAATATAATCCTTCACCCGAACGGGAATTGAACCCATAACCAACGTTTACAGTCAAATGTTAGACACTGCATTCCTTGACTCCACAGTAGCTTCAACTAAAATAAAAGAAAAATATATATTTTTTTTAACAAAAATTCCGTTCCCCACTTTCCGCCGAATTGAGGCATTGCGTATTGAAAGAGAACGGAGTGTCTTAACATTAGGTTCTCAAGTTCCGTCTGCCTACCCTGTATTTGGGATACAGCGTGAAGCTAAAAAAAACTTTTTTAAATGATATGATCAGGACTGTCCATATTACACCAACCTCTCTACTTCGCTGTGAAAGCAATACTGTATTGAGTTTTTAGCGGCTCGCTGTCGTCCGATGGCGAAAAATATTGCCTCCAACCTTTTACTGAACGATTGATTTCTGATTGAAATCCACTCTACGTACTTTATTTTAAATTTCTTTTAGGGTTACTATAAATATAATTATGTTGGTTTATCTAAATAACCCGTTTTGTTTTATATTTGGCACTTTTGTAGATTTCATTTAAAGCAAAGAATTACGCCTGTCGTGGCGCAGAGGCACAAGCGTGCGACTGTAAACGCGACAGGTTGTGGGTTCGATTCCCACTCCAGGATATGTAAAATTTAGTATTTTCATTTCTTGGGTTTGGTAACAAGGCAAAGCGCGGCGTTGAGTTCCGCCATTCAACACGCAATGCGTCAATTTGGCGGAAAGTGGGGATCGGAAATGTTGAAAGAGAATGGAATGTCTTAACACTAGGTTCTCTGGTTCCCTCCGCCTACCCCGCTATATGCGGGATACAGCGTGAAGTTAAAAAAAATAAATAAAGAATTATGAGTGTATTATGAAAAATATATTTAGTTGGGTGGTAGGAGGTTCGTCTTCCGTCTGGCTCGCGACCACTATCATGTCAAAGACGAACCGCCAAACATCTTATGATGTGTTCCGGTTCGATGGCATGTAAGCCAGGTTTTCCTCTTTCCCACCCATCCTTTCCCCAAAATGTGGTGGTTCCGATAGCGGACTACTACATTGTGCTCCCCTTCCATCTGTATCCTCTAGGATGGCAACGCATCTACAACCTCTCTGGTGTTGTAGATATTCATGGGCGA
>JAKGSA010000280.1:110685-129262 GCA_033558755.1 Philaethria dido
AGGTGGTCCTTCAGCTCGTTTGTCATCCGTTATCCATAAAAAAAATATATATATATATCATATTTTTGCCGTATATATTAATATAATAAAAAAAATTACGTACATTTTTTGGACAAAATAAATTTGATGTACTACGTAATTTAACAAAACCAAAAGATTTTCCGAGAGTGTTGAAAATATATATAAATGCAGTAATAATAATAATTAAAAAATACATGCAGTATCTGCCCCTAAATTAAAACATGTTGAATATTTAAAAGAAAAAAACGAAAAAAAAATCAAAGAGCACAATTTATTTCTGTTCTTGCATCCGCTCTTCGATCGCTTTACAACAGTACGCCACAGTAATCGGTCATAGTATATTGACAGTAACAGTCCAATAATTAATAAGAAAATTTTAAATTTTCTAAAAATATAGTTCAAAAATATAAAAAATTTAGATTTTACTAGATAAAACCATATATACTATAAAAGCAGGCTTTTATAGTATACATGGTGATAGTAAGAAAACATTACTCGTTGGCTTACAGTCGTAGTACGACGTTTCATTCTAGTACCCCTTATTGACAGATGTGTTTTTTAAAACATTCTGTATAATATATTTTTTTTACCTTAAAGCCAAATAACTGAAAAACAGCTGCAAAAAATTCTGAAACTACTCCATTCACATTCTCCCCTCGACTCGTCGCTGAGATTTTCTTATGGGACCTACCCAAGACAAGTAGTTTACATAGAAAACAAAAAAAAGCTGCTTCAAAATTCTCTTAACAACTTAAAAAGCATATTTCTGGTAAAACAAAGAAATACACACAATCAAGCCAAACCAAACCAAAAGTTAATTGCTTATAATTTAACTTCAATTCCAGAAGTATGAAGTGGGCAGCACTTATAACAATATTCTCACAGGAAAATGTTGACAATGACCGCAGTCACAGCGGGTAGTAGCTACATTAATAGAAAAACAATAGAACTCGAAAAATCACCGATGCATCATCACCATGCACCAAAGTGTTTCTTTATTGTTTTGACCGGTTATTTCGTGAAGTGGCTATCGTACTACCGAAGGTAAGGCGGACATTTTGAAATGCGCTCCCAAAACTAAAATATATACCTTATTTCATATATTTTAAGAGTATTTCTAATAGCAAAACTAGCAGGGACATGAGTGGTTATTGAAAACGTCATTGATTTGTGTAGTGGTTAAGTGATGTCGATTGCGTCTCACTTCTGGATGGGGACCCGCTTTGAAAGTAATACCGCCCTGTATCGGTAAGCGGCTTTTGTTTCATATATTTGGCATCTGTAGCCTGTACTTGTGATATTAAACTTATTAGAGAAAAATATTATGAATATAATTTTATTAGTTGAGACGTGTGTTCATTTATACAACTTAGAGGACTTTATGGTACTTCTTATAAGAGCATTATGTATGGCATTTGTCGCATTTTGAAATAATGGAATTTTATTTTTATTGATTTTCGTTTGGTGGTAGGAGGTTCGTCCTCCGTCTGGCTCGCGACCACTATCATGTCAAAGACGAACCGCCAAATATCTTATGATGTGTTCCGGTTCGATGGCATGTAAGCCAGGTTTTCCCATTCCCACCCATCCTTTCCCCAAAATGTGGTGGTTCCGAGAACGGAATACTACATTGTCCTCCTCTTCCATCTGTATCCTCTAGGTTGGCAACGCATCTACAACATCTCTGGTGTTGTAGATGTTCATGGGCGAAGGTATCCACTTACCATCAGGTGGTCCTTCTGCTCGTTTGCCATCCGTTATCCATAAAAAAAAAAAAAAAAAAAAAATTGAATATTCAGTAATTGATATATATGTAATTAGATAAAAACATAGGAGAAAAATAGTATATCGCTAACAAGTTAATTATCGTTTTTTTGGTACTTCTAGATTGTACGTACGTACTGCCAATAATATGACATCACATTATTTTAAACTTTACGTTTAGTCTAATTTGTTTGTTTTGAATAAATTTAAGCTTTATAACTACAGTACAAATATTTTAGAATTTTTAAAAACCTTTAAACTTTTGTACAGACGACAAAAAGTAACATTATTACAGACAGCTAAAAACGATCGTTAGGTCTTAACTAAGACGCAAAAGTTATCATATAAAAAAATCATCCAAATTTGTTCACCCAGTAACAAGTTATACGGTACACACAAAAAGTACAGTCGAATTAAATTGAGAGATTCAATATTGAAATTATAGATATATTACATTTTTTTTTGACCAAACGTCCTTAAATTTTGCTATATATGTATCTTCATAATCACTATATCAATAATAGTACATACGTACATACATACATATACAAATAATATACTATTTATAAATATATTATGGCCTAATTACACACAGTCTTTATAAATTGTAGCCTGCGTGTTATTCCGTAAAGTTCAATTGTTTTTGCGTGAAAGAATATATATTCTTTATTGCACTTAAAAACCAAAAAAGAAAGAAAACATAACACAACAAACACAAAACAACACAAAACAAGACAACAAACACAAAAGAGATGTCTATCAGTCAACCCGTGAAAGTGGATGAGTGCATAAGAGCGGAATAGAGCATCTGCGCAAGATTAAAAAAAAGAGAAAAAAGAATACAAAATTACTAATAGATATAAATAACATATATAAAGCTTTAGCATATACAATATTATACACATAAGAAAATCATATAACTATAAGCTCAAAAAAAAAGCCGCTTCACGCTTAATCTTACATTACAGGGTAGACCGAGAGAACTTAGTGTTAAGGCACTCCGTTCGCCGCTTGCCACCGAATTCTTTATATTGGTATTAATTGACGGAACTAAACGCCGTGCTTTGCCTCACCATAGTGGAGGCAACAAAATATTTAAATATTATTTTCCCTTCGCTCCTTCGAGCGGTATATTCATCGAAACTCAACACCGTACTTTTATTTACCAGAGCAAAGAAATGAAAAAAAATTAAATATAATTATTGCTTCAAATGGGAATCAAACCCACAACGCGTTTGTCAGACAAATTGTACCACTGCGCCACAATATCCTTATAATTGAAATATCCCCGAATGGGAATCGAATCCACAACCAATCGCCTTTACAGTCAAACGTCGTCCCATAATCATCCTAAGCTCAAATAATCATTATTAATAACACCTATATATATTTATTTAATACCCAGCCGTCTTGAAAGCAATTTTTCTAAAGCATTCCCGCTATCTCCCACGACCATACTTTGACCGACATATTCTTAGGTGGTGATCTTTATTAGCATATAGCGTGTGTAGAGTCGCTTTATGTAATATATATTTTTGTCTTCTTTTAGAGAGATAGGAGAGATAGTGTTAAGACACTCCGTTTTCTACTTTGTGCAGTTTTATATAGACATTAGATTATTTTATACATATAACATGTTTGCGTTTCTGAGTTTAATGAGATTTTTCACAAGTAAAGTCAGCACCTTACCAAAATGACTGAAAGACGCTGAAAAAAAACATTAATATAAAAAAATATAGTTTTTAGTAATATACACAAAAATACTGTGCTTTTGCTTGGTTTACAGAAATGATCAAAGTCAAAGTCAAAGTCAAATAATTTTATTCAAAATAAGAAGTTACAAGCTTCATTTTTTGAACGTCAAATAATTTACCACCGGTTCACTAAATTTAATGCCTCAGACCTGAGAAGAACCGGCGTAAGAAACTCAGCGGGACTATTTTTTTATTTTTTTTTTTATATTCGACAATTCTTTATTATTGGCAATGATACCTTTGAAACAGACTGGAGCGAGCATTTCATTCCCAAGGTGTGTTATCATTTATAAAATCACTAATTAGGTAATAACCTTTAACACACAAACGTCTTTTTACAATTTTTTTAAATTGTAAAATGGAATCATCATCAATTTTTTTAAATTGTAAAATGTAAAATCTATTCGAATAGCCACTAAACTTCGAGGTAGAGAGCTAAGGATAAAGTACCACCTTCGACTACACATGAAAGTCCTGTAAAAATATTTAAAAGCCCGAAGACATTAATGATAATATGTTTTTATGATTCTGAGCCAAAAATATTTATGTATGTTTTTTTTTAGCTTCACGATGCTGCAGGATACTGCGTATAACAGGGTAGGCAGAGGGAACCAGAGAACCTAGTGTTAAGACACTCGGTTCTCTTTTAATATTTCCGTTTCCCATTTCCACCGAATTAAGGCATTGCGTGCTAAGTGGTGGAACTCAACGCCGCGCTTTGCATTGTTACCGGAGCGAGGAAATGAAAACACTAAATGTTATTTAATATTTTCATTTCCTGGAGCAGGAATCGAACCCACAAACGGCCGTGCTTATAGTCAACGCTTGTGTATCTGCGCCATGACAGGCCTCTATCTATGTAAGTGACCGTAGCATTCTCCTCATGTATCATGTAAAATTCTTAAAATTATATATCATTTTTGAACTTCACGCTGTGTCCCGCATAGAGCAGGGTAAGCAGAAGGAACCACTCCATTCTCTTTCAACAATTCCGTTCCCCACTTTATATCTGTAGAGATTTGAAATTTCGAATATTAAGCGTAGAGTTTGAAATCAAGAAATAAATGTAATATAAAATAAGGAATTACCTTGTTATAAGATTTTGTTTTAAGCTTGTTTACTTTTGTATCTATTTCGCACTAATTGACCCGTAATTCGTACCCCCATTTTTTTTGTCAATATATTGAATATCAGAGCTTACGTCCTTTTTTATAATAGGATTTTAAAAAGTATATTTCGATTTTTTATTTTCTTTATGCCTATTCTTATTACCTGTTCTCGACAATGACGAATGCAAAAAAATATTTAATTTAGCACAGTCATCCGTAACTTATGCGCGTACGAAATAAACGTTATGAAGATATTATACATAACAAGAAAAAAAATTAAATATCATCTTTACAGTTTTTTCTATTCTCATAAAGGAATATATTTTTATGATTCCCGCAGCATCTCGCATCTCTGCGATCCGATGAGTTAGTGTCTGCGAGCGCTAGCGACGTATGCTGCTCTATATTCAAATTGAACACCGAAACGACTGCCGCCATTTTGTCGTCATCTGGCAACAAAATGGCGGACTTTAAGCTACTTATGTGTGTTTTTTATTAAAAAGTGGTTTTTATTGATTTTGTGTTTATTTTATTTTAATAAAAGAATGTTTTGAAATTATCTTTGTTATAAAAATAACTTTTTAAGTGATATGATTATTTAGATCATAGAGACATTTACCTGAAAATTCACATCAGTTGATAGTTAGCGAAAAAAGTTATTAATTTCCAAAACGTAATTTCAAACTTTTAGCAAGCCAAACAAAAATTAAAGAACAAAGAAATTTTCCAATAGCTTCGTTCCTCTAAAACACAGAATTAATATGAAAATAAATATAACTAACTTATAAATATAGCTAGCTAACTAATGAAGCCATCGAGGCGCGGTGGGACAGCTTCATATTCATATTTAAATTCATCTTCATATTTAAATTATATTAATTGTTCAAAGAGAACGGAGTGTCTTAATACTAGGTTCCCAGGTTCCCTCTGCCTACCCAGCTATATGCGGGATACAGCGTTAAGTTAAAAAAAAAACATTATATTAATTTCTCCACTCTGGAAAGAAAAAGCGTGGCGTTGAGTGAGTAAGTGAGTTCCATCACTTAACACGCAATGTCTGGAATCGGACGGAGTGTCTTGACACTAAGTTTTCTCTACCTATTCTGATATACTTGAGAAAAAGCGACCCTGCTAATTTAAACTCAAAATTTTCAATAAACTGTTATGATATATACTACACTAGATACTTCTACTAAAATATCTTAAAAAACAAATTTAACATAATATTATTCATAATAGAATCAGGATAAAATAGAAGCATAAAAAATAATCTGTTTTCCACAATGCTATCCCTATTTCAAAGTGACAATGGCGAGTAGTTATCTATTTAAACCTGGATTAGCACTCGATAACCCATGATTAATAGCTATGCCGACGGAATGTAGGGTTAGGAAAAAAAATTTAATAAAATAATTATTTATTGAATTTAATATTGTGGGTTCGTTCTCAGTCGAGGAAATGATTATAAAAAAACAGTTTCAAGCTTCATCTTGTATAGCAGGGTCAGAGAGAACCTAGCGTCAAGACACCGCATTCGTTGCTTTCCGCCGGAATTTTAGAGATTCGAGGAATAATTATATTTAAAATACTTACACACATTTTCACGAATTGAATAAATAATAATATATGAATAGATAATATTAATAGAAGATGGCGAACGGAGTATTTGTATGAATGGTGTGTTTGGTGGTAGGAGGTTCGTCCTCCGTCTGGCTTGCGACCACTATCATGTCAAAGACGAACCGCCAAATATCTTATGATGTGTTCCGGTTCGATGGCATGTAAGCCAGGTTTTCCCCTTTCCCACCCATTCTTTCCCAAAAATGTGGTGGTTCCTATAGCGGACTACTACATTATCCTCCCCTTCCGTCTCTATCCTCTAGGTTGGCAACGCATCTACAACATCTCTGGTGGTGTAGATGTTCATGGGCGAAGGTAACCACTTACCATCAGGTGGTCCTTCTGCTCGTTTGCCATCCGGTATCCATAAAAAAAAAAAAAAAAAAAAAGAATATAAGGCGTGAAGTTGTTTTTATTATTTCTAATAATTTAAGAATAAAATTTATCGCTTTTTCCCGCATAATAAGGTAGTAAGGAGAGATCCTAGTATCTTAATACTCAGTTTTTCACTCTCAGATCGTATTCGAGGCATTGCGTGTATAATGATTTCCACCTTTAACGCTGCGAATTTAACAAATCTATAACTTGGCAGTAGTCCATTCGTAACTATGATATTTGTTTGTACCTGTTTGTTTAACGGTATACGCTTTGTGGCTTATTTCAGAGTATAGATATGAGCTATTTCATATTTTAAAACTTTAACATATTGGAAATAATAAGACCTTTAAATGTTCAAAGCGTTAGGTTTTCTAAAAAAAAATCTTGAAAACCAAAATATACTATTATTAAGTAGAATGAAAAGTTGAAAATGCAATGCATAAACTGGATGTCTATATTTCAAAACATGTTATTTTTTCGTTTCTAGTAGTTACATAGTACGGTAAGCAGAGATAACGTAGTGCTGAGACACTTCGCTCTTTTCACCCTAATTTCGATTGCATATAGGGTAAGGGAACTTGACGACACGCTTTGTTTACTATACTAGTGTCCCAGTTGACGCGTTAACAACGCGTTGTCTTTAGCAATGTAAATATGTATCAATTTATATAAGATGTCAAACCATGGTAGTGTGTATAACATTTATTTTGTTAATTTAATATACTTTTTATGCATTATTTAAAAAAAATGTTAGCACTCTGCATTCCCTCTCTATATAAACTATAAGTGTGCCAAATTTCAAACTCCGCGTCCGCGTAATTTTCGTAAAAAGGGGTACAAACTTTTTGCTTCACCTATTTATATACAGATTACAAAAATCATTTTTTTTTATTATATTAGACATTATTTTTCTGCGATCAGTACTAAGTAGCGTATTCGACTCGAAGCGTGGAAGGTTGCGGGTGGTGGGAACAGATAGTGCTGGACGTCAGAGAGCCGAGAGCGCGGATTTTGCGGATTTATTGCGAATGTCCAAATTTATTATTTTTTAATTAGATTTTATTAATTAAAAAAGTGTTTTTAATTAAATTTTAGTTTCAAGTAGAAATTTGTATTTTCTTTATTTATGTTTTACGAGCTGTGCCCGCGACTTTGTCCGCATGAAATTTAAAAAAAAAATTATATATTTTGTTAATGTATTTGTGTTAAAGTATTAAAAGATTTTTCAAAAATAAAAGTAGTTTAAATTACTCCTTATTACATCAGCTACCTGCCGGTGAAAGTCTTGTCGAAATCGGTCCAGCCATTTCAGAGATTAGCCGAAACCAACAGACAGACAGATAGACAGACAAAAATTGTTAAAAATGCTATTTTGGTATTATATATGTACCATAGATATATTCATATGCATGTAAAAAGACACATAGACACTTAAATTTTATGTATATGGTAAGATTAACTATTTAAATTTTTATAAGTATGTAGACCGTATATAGAAGCAATGGTGAAAAGATGCGCCATCCGTACATAATGGAAATTCATAGAATATGGACAAGGCACCTAAGTCCACATTTTTTAATCGCACAGCGAGACAATGAACTGAACTTCCTGGCATATATTTTTCATAAGTGATATAATTTGAGAATCATTCTTTTTTTTTTTTACCTTAACGCTGTATCCCCCATATAGAAAGTAATAAACAAAAAACAAAAAAAGTAGTAAACAAAAAACCTAGTGTTAAGACACTCCATTCTCTTTGAACAAATCCGTTCCCCACTTTCCGCCGAATTGAGGCATTGGTGTTGAGTGCAGAACTCAACGCCGCGCTTTGCCTTGTTACTAAACCCAAGAAATGAAAATACTAAATTTTACATTTCCTGGAGCGGGAATCGAACCCACAACCTGTCACGTTTACAGTCGCACGCTTGTGCATCTGCGACACGAGGGGCGTTGAGAATCTTCAAAGCAAAAGTCAACGGTTAT
This sequence comes from Philaethria dido, assembly GCA_033558755.1. Classification (NCBI taxonomy): domain Eukaryota; kingdom Metazoa; phylum Arthropoda; class Insecta; order Lepidoptera; family Nymphalidae; genus Philaethria; species Philaethria dido. Next base: position 119,315 of record JAKGSA010000280.1, read on the forward strand.
TTTCTAGGTGAGAGTGTATCATTATATCCACATTAACGCTTACCATCAGATATAATGTATACAAACATAATCCTATATATAATTATTGAAAAAATAAAGAAAATCTAGTGTCCAGACACTCCGTTCTCCATTTTTCGCCTCTATTTAAGACATTAAGTGTTCAGTGGAAGGACTTAACGCCGTGTTTTGTCTTACCAACGCGGAAAAAAGTGAATAATTTAAATACAATCATACCCCGAATGATAATCGAACCTACTAACACCTTCACTACAATGGCCTCATATAATAATAAGCTATTTATCGTCTTAGTTTATGTAGATAGCAATAAATCTTATGTATATTCAAGCATGCCCTCATGCTCCGTAATCCCAGATTGAATTAAATTCTGCATAGATCATATTCGCATATGTATGTACGTGTATACAGAGTGTATTATTATGGAAGAAAACACTAAATAAAAAATATGTTAATGGACCAAACTTAATACCTTGAAACAACTTGAAATTGACCATCGTGGCGCAGCGGGCGAATGTCTGATAGTAAGCTCGATTGGTTTGGATTCAATTCCTATTCGGGGTCATGATTATATTTGAATTTCTGGTCAAAACAAATCACGGCGTTGAGGTCCACCACTCAGTATTAATTCGAGTGTTTTCACAATGTCTCTTTTTTCTTACCGTGCTTTGAGTTTTTATATGAAAGAATATTAAACATCTTTCCATCTTTAAAAACTTTCGCGTTTATTATATTAGTAGGATTAATTTTAATTTTAATTTAATTTTTTTAATGTAAATGATTAGTGCACCGCCTTCCACTACTTTAAACAAATCCAATATCCAAAGGTTGCCTGGAAGAGATCGCTTTAAGCGATAAGGCCGCCTTATTGTACGCTATTACTACGAGTACTTCTATGTTATTTGTTTATTTGTGTGCAATAAAGAATATTTGTATTGTATTGTATTGTAGGATACTCGTGTCTGTCAAAATCAATAAATGTATTAAGCTATTTTAAATTCAAACTCACACCGGGTTTGCGAAATGTTAAAAAAGCGTGAAAATAAAAATTATTTTGTGAAAAACATTAACATTACCTAATTATCTTAAATTACAATACAAAAACTGTGAAACTGTTGAGAACTGTGTGGGAAAGTGGGGAACGGAATTGTTGAAAGGGAATGGAGTGTCTTAACACTAGGTTCTCTGGTTCCCTCTGTCTACCCTGCTATGAGCGGGATACAGCGTGAAGTTACAATACAAAACTAAACAAATAATAATATTTTGTCATTATTACACAAATAAAACACTCTGTATAACGATAGTCCAGATTTGCTTAAGACGGTAGCATCCACATGTCCTTACCCACGTTACGATCTTAGTTTGATCTGTTACCAACTTATATAAATACGTATTGTGTATTAAATATATAGGAATTTAATTATAATAGTGATATACTGCGGTTTCGTTCATTTTTAACCGATTTAGAAAAGGAAAGATTATCAATTTGACTGTATTCTTTTTATGTGTTATTGCATAACTTTTTATTACGTGGATCATATATACAGCAGCTATAGCAGTGACGAGGCGTACGTTCAACTCGATATCCACCGGGTTGCCTAACTTTTTCAAATACAAGTAATAGACCTAAAAAAAGGTTGCCAGGAAAATGTGGACTCCAAATATTAAGTTTGCCAAAAAACAAGATCAAGAAAGGTAAAAAAAAAATAAGCTCTAACATAAAAAAAAGGTCATCGTCAAAATTCCATAGTGAAATTACTAAATACCTTCACATCCTATACCGGCTTCCCTAAAAATTATTGGCTTCCCTAAATATATGTACCGGCTTCCCTAAATATGCATCGGCTTCTCTAAATTTATTGGCTTGCCTAATTAAAATTTTCACCCTGCCCCACTGATAGCTAGTGAGCTATCAGTGGGGAGGGGTGGAAAAAATTCTAGGATAGTCTTATTTAAATTTAGTTAAGATCTGCTGAGTAGTTTTTGAGTTATTCGTAATAATTGTACTTCTTAGTGCATTTTCTTTGAAATCGGATTTCTTTTTTTGTTTAAATTGTAATTATTGATATATAGGGTCTTGTTAAGTTTTAAAATATATGGATAAACTATGTATTTGTATATTTCTCCGCTCTGATAAGATAAAGTAGAAAAGCGCCACTTAAATCTCGAACTCGCGCCTGTCGTGGCGCAGAGGCACAAGCGTGCAATTCTAAACGCGACAGGTTGTGGGTTCGATTCCTACTCCAGGAAATGGAATTTTTCATTTCTTGGGTTTAGTAACAAGGGAAAGCGCAGCGTTGAGTTCCGCCACTCAGCACACAATGCCTCAATTGGGCGGAAAGTGGGGAACGGAGTGGGAGTGGGTTCCTTCTGCCTACCCTGCTATATGCAGGATACAACGTGAAGCTATGTATGTATGTATGTATGTAAATCTCGAATTCAGACGGAAAGCGGCAAACAAAGTGTCTTCCTCCTCCTCTCTGACTACACTGCTATGTGTTAAGAGATTAGGTAATCATCCCATTCATATTCGGTAATCATCATTACCGCAAGTTTGTGAGATTAGATGAATATTTGTTATTCTTTTTCACAAAAACTACTAAACCAATCTAAACGAAACTATACAATAATATAGCTCATACTTATAATAACAGCAAATGACCTACTATTTAATATATAAAAAAAATTGTGTAATGTGGCCATAATATAAGCATAGGTCTAAATATTTCTGCTTACATTTATATATGGAAATCAAAGGTCATTCAAACCGATTATGCTGGTTTTCCCACATTAACTCATACAAACACAATATAATTAATAATTTAACGAAAAAAGGAAATTAACTTCAAATGCACTAAAATGCAATAAAAAGATTATTACGAATAACTCAAAAACTTAATTAAATTTAAAATAAAACACATAAAAATACAATTAAAATTGAGGACCTCCTTTTTTGAAGTCGGCTAATATTAAATATGAACTAAACCATTAAAGTCATATAATTTAATAAAAAACCAAAGCTACCAATAATTTTTAGAATTGAATTACTATGACAATGCGTTATAACCCCACATTTCGAATTGCAAACCGATATTGAATTAAATATCGATTTTAATACACGATTTTATGATCGAATTATACTTTATGGTTAAAACAACTGTGAAGTAGAATTAATGAACCAAAAAAATATAAACCAAGAAATTTTAAACCAAGGGTTTTTTTATATGACCCATTGTCCCTCTGGCATAACCAGAGATTTTTCGTATCTTAGTCTTATTATTATTATTTTTTAATTACATACTATGAGAGTGCAGGATGTTTTATTTTTCCCTACCTACATAACGTGGGTTCGATTTATATTCAATTTTCTTGTTTTTTTCTAGCTTCACGCTGTATCGCTGCACGTAGCAGGCTAGATAGAGGGAACCTGAGAACCTAGTGTTTGTTCTATTAAGATTTCCGTTCCCTACTTTCCACCAGATTTTGAGACATTGTGTGTAAAGTGGAGGAACTCGACAACATGAATTCCACCAAAGAATAATGTTTTTAATATCTCATAATAAGATTAATAATGTTTTTTTTTAACTTCACGCTGTATCCCGCATATAGCAGGGTAGGCAGAGGGAACCTGAGAACCTAGTGTTAAGACACTCCGTTCTCTTACAACAATTCCGTTCCCCACTTTCCGCCGAATTGAGGCATTGCGTGCTGAGTGGCGGAACTCAACCAAGGAAATGAAAATACTAACATTTCCTGGAGTGGGAATCGAACCCACAACTTGTCGCGTTTACAGTCGCACGCTTGTGCCTCTGCGCCACGACAGGCGTTATTATTTTAACCGAATTATTTATTTTAACCGATTTTAGAAAAACGAGGTATAATTGTATTTTTTATTCGTGTTACCATATAACTTTTTACTGGAGGAACCAATTTTGATGGTTCTGTTATACCCCAAATTAGTATGCCTTTGTGCTAGTACAATATTCTATCCTTCCTGTGTCATCAAATCTCTCTTTTCCTAACCATTTCACATCCAAGTCTGTTCAGTCTGTTCCTTACCTCAATCGAGAGCGGTTGTCACCAAGATCTAAGTTTAGTGAACATTATTATTTCTAATTATATTTTAATTAAATAAAGTTTTTTTTAAAAACTCAAATTCTCTTTTCGTTGTAACAGTTCTCTTTTTTATATAATAGCTTGCTCATGTAATGTAGTACCATTTAAATTTTGCTAAGATCTGACGAGTAGTTTTTGAGTTATCCGTAATGGTTATACATTTTATTCAAGTCTTAGTTATTTTTAAAAAGGTTGCATATATATTCTTTAGATACACTATAGAAACTTATAACAAAACTCTTTAATATATAGAAAAAATAAAGACATATGACCACAGAATATAATTAAAAATCGAATTACGAATCTGATAACAAGGCAAAGCGAGGCGTTAAGTTCCATCACTCAACACACAACGCCTTAATCCGGCAGAAAGTGGGGAATGGAAATTTTGAAAGAGAACGGAGTGTCTTAACACTAAGTTCTCAGGTTCCCTCTGCCTACCCTACTATATGCGGGATACAGCGTGTAGCTAAAAGAAAACAGCTCCACGCTTTTTTCCATATAGCACAGTAGCCAGAGTGAACCTAGTGTCAAAACACTCCGTTCTCCACTTTCCGCCAGAACTCAAGGCATTGCGTGTTAAGTAGCGGAACTCAACGCCGCAATCTCTCTTACCAGGGAATATAATTAAAAATCAAATAACAGATAGCACTTGATTGAAAAAGTATGCTGATTAATTAAAAACGTTTGTTCAAATAAATCAAATTTAAAAAAAAAAAAAGTAGCTTCATTCCAAATGGCGTTCGCTAAGCGATCAGATCTAACAAAACATAAATTTAAATTTAAAATCGTGCACCCTTTCAAACACCATGTACAGTCACGTTGGAAATGTATTAAAGCGCTTTTTGCTTTATGGATATATAACATTTATTAACCGATTTTTAAAATAGGAGGTTCATAATTCGATTGTATTTTTTATATGTTACTAAACCTCAACGCCTGTCGCGCAGAGGCACAAGCGTGGGACTGTAAGCGCGATAGGTTGTGTGTTCGATTCCCATTCCAGGAAATGTAAAACCTTATTATTTTCATTTCCTGGGTTTGGTAACAAGGCAAAGCGCGGCGTTGAGTTTCGACACTCAGCATGCAATACCTCAATCCGGCGGAAAGTAAGGAACAACATTACGTAAGTGTCTTAACACTAGGTTCTCAGGTTCCCTCTGCCTACCCTGCTATATGTGGGATACAGCGTGAAATTAAAAAAAATCTTACTTACTTACTTTTTAGTGCTTTTTATTTGAAGACGGTTTCCTTTTGTTTATTTTTATTATAAATGTTAGAAAAATAACATATTATCGGCATTTATTAAATATTGTTTTTTTTTGGAAAATCATATTAATAAATACGAAAAGAACATAAGAAATAATTAGAAATGAAAAATTGTCTATATCTTTATAAGACTGGACTTTAATATTTTATAAAATTTTTATTTACACACTTCGGATATTTTTTTATAATGTATAAATATTTCAACTTAATTTAAATGTGAAATAGGGATCAATCCAATGGCTACTTTTAACGCCTAGAGGTGTGTATTCAAATCTAGTTTAGATTACTATACTAACTACCAGTGGCGTGGCGTCCATACAACACGGTTTCCACCGGCTTACCTTAATTTTTAAGTACCTAAAAAAAAACAAAGGTCGCCAGAAAAATGTTGGGTGTCAAATTGCAATAAAAAAACAAGCTTTAACATCTGAAACACCTAAAAAAATAAAAAAAATGAGGGTCATGTACCAAAATTCGATAGTTAAATTACTAAAAAATACTTCTACATCCCTAAATATACCGGCTTCTCTAAACATTACCGGCTCGCCTAAATATATACCGGCTTCTCTAAATTTGCCGGCTTCTCTAAATTTACCAGCTCGCCACTGCTAACTACTTAACTCGCAATGTCTCAAAAGACGACCAATATAGAACGAAGACTTTCGCCACCAGACTCTCTCTGCTATGTAGTATAAACCATGAAGCTAATACAGATCACTAAGTTACAAAGCGTTACAATGAAAGCTATTTTCATGTGCTTTTAGGCAAATATACCTACCTACTTACACTCCACTTTCCGACTTCTATGGTGAAACTCAACGCCATAATTTAGCAAGCCAAATAAGTTTTAATAGCACCTAAATGTCTATAATTAATAATATTTTGATATCTTTAAATATTTGTTCTTCCTCCTCCAATACTACAAGTATTTTAAATGCGAAAATTCGGGATGAATTAATAAATTTTTACTACTCTTTCACGTAAAAACTGAACTTCTCAGTAATACAATATACAATTTAGCTTAAATACTAGAATAACATATAGGCTAAGGCAGCTTCATACTGAATCCCGTATAACCGTTTAGCCAGAGAGAACCTAGTGTCGAGACACTCCGCCGCTTTCTGTCCGAATTCGAAACATTATGTGTTAAGGGGAATCAACGTCGCGCTTTGAATTAACAGAGCGGATAAATTAAAATATAGTAAGTCCCATATTAAATGAAACTATTTCAACCGGATTAATTGTGTATGTGTACTTTAGTATTCGTAAATACATTTTTGGAAACTCGTCGTTTCGGACACTTTACAGTAGTCCGTGGTCACAGGTAGACTTAATGAAAGGTCGGGTTTTCAAAGATATAGTTACAAATTCTTAAATATACGCCAATAAGCGGGTTAAAATAAATTCATTTAATATGTGTAATAATCGCGAAAATCCAAGAGCTCATTATAATCATTCATCCTATGGGAATCGAACCCACAACCAATCGCGTTTACATTTAGACACTGTCTCACATATATAAATTAAAGTAATTATTTAAAAACGCTTAAAGCGCTTTTGTAGCTGCAATTTTAATAGAATTCGCGTATCTCCTAATGGAACGGTTGTCATAATGAAATAAGGTACTTTTTGTTTGAAAGCAATCTCGGGCGATTTATTAAAAATATCTCCTTTTTTCCAATACGCTTCGAAACGAATCTGCCATTTTATGGCTTACATATTAATTTTTTTTAATTTATTTTATGATTACACAATGGCACAAGCATGCTACTGTAAGCGCGACAGGTTGTGGGTTCGATTCCCACTCCAGAAAATTTCATTTCCTGGGTTTGGCAACAAGGCAAAGCGCTGCGTTGATTTCCACCACTCAGCACGCAATGCCTCAATTCGGCGGAAAGTGGGGAACGGAGTGTCTTAACACTAGGTTCCCTCTGCCTACCCTGCTATATGCGGGATACAGCGTGAAACTGTGTATGTATTTATGTATGTAGTTCATCTTATTTGTGAAATATTTATAAAAAATAAATTGAAATAACTCAAATAACTCTAACTTAATTTTATAAATTAAAGATGATCTTTAATTTATAAAATTAAGTTAGTTTATATATTATATTTCGATCCTATCTCGAGAAAACGGTTATATACATTTTTTTTTCATATCCCCGCCCTGGTTAGAAAGGCTCAGTAGTGTTAATATTCCGCTAAAATCATAATGTCTTGAATTTAGATGGAAAGCGGAGAACAGAGTGTCTTGACACTAAATTCCCTCTATGCTGGCAACTTGGAGCAATAATTTTAATATTAATTCACATTTTCCTTCCAAAAATAAACGCACAAACAAAACCTCCTTACATTTGAACGCAGAAACAGGAACAGAAACAGTAAAAAGCAAAAATCCTAAAGCAATTACACGAATTGTTATCTTAATCCGTTTCCATATACAAAGTGTCAAGTTCTCAGTAAAAAGATGAAAAAAAATCTCACAGAAAAGCTCCTATCTACAATCTTTCCACTTCGGGGGAAGATATTTAGCATAATGAGTGAAGTCTAACCAGCGTTTAGGGGGAAAGGGATGGGGTTATATAAAATTTGGTAGGTGAAAGCGAGATGGATGTAGATTTAGGAGAACAATATCACAATCTTGTTTCTAGGCCATTTCCTTTAATTAGTGAAGGACAGCAGGCGATTTATTTGCGTTATGCTAGAGATAGTCAGTCAAATGTTTCGGATTCACTATGAAGGGTTTTGGAATAATTAAGATAATATAGTGTCTACTATTTTGGTTTTAAAATTGAATTGTTTAATTTATGTGGATTAAGTGCGGTGTTGAGTTCCGCCATTCAGCATTCTATACGAAATTAGAAATTTGTAGTGAAAAATGCGTAGCGAAGAACTTCGAACCTCAAAAGAACATCTTTTCCTTTTTTTTTTTAACTTTTCTTCGCTGAGGAACTCTTCTACATCAGATGTTTCAGTTATAGCAAAGGAGGTAGAAAGAACCTCATGCTAGTATTAGCATGAGGTTCTTTTGATCACATGGTACATGGCATGGTAACAAGGCAAAGCGCGGCATTGAGTTCCGCCACTCAACACGCAATGCCTCAATTCGGCGGAAAGTGGGGAACGGAGTTGTTGAAAGAGAATGGAGTGTCTTAACACTAGGTTCTCTGGTTCCTACCCTGCTATATGCGGGATACAGCGTTCACGCTGTATCTTCAGTTAAAAAAAAATAAAAAATAAAAAAATTATATATATTATCCAAAAAATATCTATAAGCATAATATTATAAAAAGATATAAAAAAAAAAACAAAAATATTAACACACAAATCTAATGATCACAAGGTGATACTTTCCAACGTATTAACCCTTCAAAGTGCCATCGGGTCGTAAAGGGAAGGGACACGGCACTAACATTAAAATGAGACATTTAACATTGAACGCGTCTACTAATGGTTAACTGGGATCAGAATGGCACCGTGGCTAAATTAGCCTTTAAACACGATGTTTTATTCTTTTCATAAAAAGAGAGGGCCGTTTCAAGTCATTCGGTGTCACTAGTAATACTTAATCAATGTTTTTGTTGAGCCATCGTGGGGTATGGACAGCGTTTGACTGTAAACGCGATGATTGTGGATATTTAAATTATTTTTTGTGTCCCTGTGCTCTAATAATACATTTCGCGGCGTTGAGTTCCAATTCTTAATGTAAAATCTGGATTTTAGGTGGAAAGTGGAGAATTTGTCTTAACACTTCCTCTTTATAGCAGCTATGTGGGAAAGATCGTGAATCTACAAAAACCATGTTATGTGAACAGAAAAAACGTAGATCAAAAACAAGTTAAAAAACAAAGTAAAAATTGAAAAGTACAAGAATTCTCTGAAATAAACCTACCTACCTACTAGACACAACTGTCTTGTGTTGATACAATAGAACTTTTGCTAAGCAATTTCTAGGCATGTCTGTATAATTCTTTTTTTTTTAATGGATAACGGATGGCAAACGAGCAAAAGGACCGCCTGATGGTAAGTGGTTACCTTCGCCCATGAACATCTACAACACAAGAGATGTACTAGATGCGTTGCCAACCTAGAGGATACAGATGAAAAGGGAGGATAATGTAGTAGTCCGCTATCGGAACTACCAGATTTTGGGGAAAGGATAGGTGGGAAAGAGGAAAGCCTGGCTTACATGCCATCGAACCGGAACACATCATAAGATATTTGGCGGTTCGTCTTTGACATGATAGTGGTCGCGAGCCAGACGGAGGACGAACCTCCTACCACCAAAACGAACCTCCTACCACCAAAATTCTATCTTACTAATACTATAAACGTCAAACTTTGTGAGGATAATTGGAAATATATAACTCTTTCGGAACCATCTGAGCTGAGTTGAAGCAAGACGAAGCTTTACAATAGCACATACCCTACAATATATATATTTTTTTGTAATTTGGTCCTAATATGAGTATTTAGTATTCCATAAAGATGAGTGACATAACGGTACATAATAAATATTATATATATATATATATATATATATATATA
>JAKGSA010000280.1:129364-157305 GCA_033558755.1 Philaethria dido
GGTTCGTCTTTGACATGATAGTGGTCGCGAGCCAGACGGAGGACGAACCTCCTACCACCAAAACGAACCTCCTACCACCAAAATTCTATCTTACTAATACTATAAACGTCAAACTTTGTGAGGATAATTGGATATATATAACTCTTTCGGAACCTTCTGAGCTGAGTTGAAGCAAGATGAAGCTTTACAATAGCACATACCCCACAATATATATATTTTTTTGTAATTTGGTCTTAATATGAGTATTTAGTATTCCACAAAGATGAGTGACATAACGGTACATAATAAATATAATATATATAAAACAATTACTGAGTGACTGACAGACAATGTACGGGCGAAACTACTGGCCATAGGAAGCTGATATAAGGCACATGCACAGGATCTTTGGAGAATGAAAAAATATATTAAATAAAAAAATAACTAAGAATTTCTCTAAATTCATACAAAAGCAGGAAAACAAATTAGGTCCTAATAAATCAACTTTAAAGAAGTATTCCACAGACAAGTCACTGTATAAACTTTGCCAAAAATTTGAATTAATTAAGTTACTTCTATCAATATGCTCTTTCATACAGTGTAGTTGGCAAACAGATCGAAGGTTCTTGGCAGTGAGAGAAATTGTTGAAAATCAACAAAAAACAGTCCATAAATCATAGTGGGGCAGACGGACCGTTGCGCGAGGCTGAATACAAAATGAGATACCATTCGTTTGAGGGTTACAGCTTTTTATATTGTTTTGAATAGATTATTGTGATTTTTTTGATGCATAATTATGTGAATCTCGATTTAATATCAGACTTATGGTGCAGTGACGTCTACCTATAAGTGCGTTTGGTTGTGGGTTCAATTCTCAATCGTGAGAATTATCGTATTTAAAATGTTTTTATTTCTTCGATCTGGTACAAAAAATGGTATTGAGATCCACAACTCAACATATAATATTTTAGAATTTGGGGGGGAAAGTGTAGAACGGAGAGCTTTTGCTTTTTACCCGACTGCGCGACGCCAAGGATAGTAATGAGTTCATCAATATATTATATGTATGTATGTACGTATAAACATACGTTACATACATTCTTATGTGGCGTTGTAGAGATCAAACGCGTTGACTGATTTTAATAATTCATAGATCAAAAAAATATTTTTTAATATATTTTTTCATATATTTCAAAGAATTAGTATGAAGGAAGAAATAAGCTAATGCTTTGTCTTACCAGGCCGGAAAAACAATTTAAATATAATAAATACCTCGAGAAGAAATCGAACCCACAGACAACTCGTTTTACAAGCAAATATTGTTCCATTATCTTTAAAAATATATACCGTGTTTAAACTATATATATTTCCTGATAATTCAATTGCGTTAATTACCAAAAAGTTGTCCTTATTTCAGATTTATTAAAAGGGGAAGTATAAAAAGCACGCCGCAACGGAGCACTTATTCAGGCGGCGCTTCCTGCCCTCTGCCATTGTTTTTTTTTCAACTTTTTCTCATTTATTTTCAGTTTTCATAGCAAAAGCAGGATTTCTTGAACCCATATTTCACGCTCATATTGTCTAGTATTTGCATGGAAAATCTTATTTTTTCTTCTACATCTTTTGTGATTTTTTTTGTCTTTGTGTTATTAACTAACTTTGAAAAGAGGAAGAGGTCTTTACGATTTGACTGTATTTTTTTGTTTGTTACCGAATAACTTGTTGTGGGTGAAACGATTTTGATGATTTCTTCTTTATATGATAGCTACATTTCTGATGTGGTTATATTTAAATTTAGTATTATTTTATATTAGATTTAACGAGCAATTTTTGAGTAATTCGTAATTAAAATCTTAATTACATTGTTTCCTAATAATTTACTTAACATTGTTTGCAAGTGTTTGTTCTTTTTTTAAGTTCACGCTGTATTCTGCTAGTGACTAGCCTTTAAAAATTTCCGTTCCCCACTTTCCGCGGAATTTTTGAGGCATTGCGTAGGTTGAGGTATTGCTGAGTGGCGGAACTCAACGCCGCCTTGCTTGTTACCAGAACGAGACACTGAAAATGCTAAATGTTATTTAATATATTATAATTTTCATTTCCTGGAGCGAGAATCGAACCCACAAGTCTGTAAAAGTGAATGCATAAAAATAAATAATATTTTTTATTCAAACATAGCACTTTCCAAAGCAATTCAATACCACTAAATACAATCCTATATCTTTTTACCGAATCGATAGATACCCTTTTAAAACCACAACCCCCGACTTGGTAAACGTTTCGTAGGCCATATGTCGCGAAAAATTCTACTATAATTGCATTAACTTACCCCAAGTCGAGTGCCCCGGTTTTTAATTATAACTACCCACTTAGACATATGTGAAATGCTTTGGAGGGTAGTAAAAAGATTCGTATATTAGGTGCTGTTCTTCTCTATGATTTTTTTTTAACTTCACGCTGTATCCCGCATATAGCAGGGTAGACAGAGGGAACCTGAGAATCTAGTGTTAAGACACTCCATTCTCTTCCAACATTTCCGTTCCCCACTTTTTGCCAAAGGCATTGAGGCATTGCGTGTTGAGTGGCGGAACTCAACACGCAATGACAAACAGGCACTCAAGGCAAAGGCTTTGTTACCAAACCCAAGAAATGAAAATGCTAAATTTTACATTTCCTGGAGTGAGAATCGAACCTACAACCTGTCGCGTTCTCTGCGCCACGACAGGTGCATGATTTTTTGAATCTCGTTTATAGGTAAAGAGAATCTAGTGTTAAGATACTCCTACATTTTTCATCCAATTCTGAGATAATCTGTTTTAAATAGCGGAATTCAACGCCACGCTTTGCCTTGTTACTATACCCAGGAAATGAAAATATTACACTTCTACATTTCCTGGAGTGAGAATCAAACCCACAAGCTATCGTTTTTATGGTCGGACGCTTGTGCCTCTGCGCCGCGACTTGCATTTGGCAAGACATTGTCTAAGTTTATAGAAGAATATCAGAAACTTACTCCAAATCGAGTGTTCCGGTTATAATTATTACTATTCACTTAAGCTTATGTGAAATACTTTTGAAGGTACTAAAAAGATTCGTATATTAGATGCTTCTCGAGAAAAGATCTTAACTAAATTTCCATGAAACACTAGCTATCACATAAAATAAGGATCATCAAAATTGGTTCACCCAGTAAGTATTACGGACATATAAAAAATACTGTCGAATTGAAAACCTTCTCCCTTTTTTGAAGCTGGTTAAAAACAATCTTTTTTTTTAACTTCACGCTATAGCAGGATAGGCAGAGGGAACCAGAGAACCTAGTGTTAAGACACTCCATTCTCTACTTTCCGCCAAATTGAGGCATTGCTTGTTGAGTGGCGGAACTCAACGTAAAATAATGTATTTTAGGGCAAGGCTTTATATCAGCTTCATATAAAATTAGCAAGCACGTTGAAAGTCATGAATTTGTTTTTCAGGTCGACTGTTTTTTTATGTGTTACCGCATAACTATTACTGGATAAACTTATGCTTATGATGTGGTCCCATTTAAAGTAAAATTAAATCTCACGAGTAGTTTTTGAGTTATTCGTATATATATATATAAATATTGCTATATATATATATATAAATATATACCAAAAATTATCTACCATAACTAACGCCCTAACGTATTCATTAGTGAACGTTCCCTTGAGTAAACCGTAACCCTGGAGTGCATATGGCGAATAAATGCGCTTCGTATTCTCTTACTGACTACTCGATTACATCTTTATACTTCATAAAAACGCATGTCGTGACGTAGAGGCATAAGCGTGCGACTGTAAACGCGACAGGTTGTGGGTTCGATTCCCACTCCAGGAAATGGAATTTTTCATTCCCTGAGTTTGGTAACAAGGCAAAGCGCGGCGTTGAGTTCCGCCAATCAGCACGCAATGCCTCAATTCGGCGGAAAGTGGAAAACTGACGGAACGGACGGAAGACGGTGTGACACTAGATCCCTCTGCTTACCAACAATAGCCCCAAGTTAGCGGGATACAGCGTGAAGATGTACGTGTTGAGTGGCGGAACTTAAAGCCATGCTTCGTGTCTAAAACGTGGTAAAGAAAATAATTGAATTATATACATTGATTTCAAATACATTAATAGTAATAATAGCTAGATATAAATAAATAATAATAGCTAGTGCTTCTGACGTGGTAACGCCTGTCGTGGCGCAGAGGCACAAGCGTGCGACAGTAAACGCGACAGGTTGTGGGTTCGATTCCCACTCCAGGAAATGGAATTTTTCATTCCCTGAGTTTGGTAACAAGGCCAAGCGTGGCGTTGAATTCCACCACTCAACACGCAATGCCTCAATTTGGCGGAAAGTGGGGAACGGAAATGTTGAAAGAGAATGGAGTGTCTTAACACTAGGTTCTCTGGTTCCCTCTGCCTACTCCGCAATATGCGGGATACAGCGTGAAGTTAAAAAAAAAAGAAAAAATAGTAAATTAACAAAATATAGTCAATAGGAGTAACATTTCCAAAAAAAAAACTATTTATTAATACAATTCAATAGAATTAGGAACATCAAAGTAAATTACAAGCTGATAATGATAACTATACTATACGAATACTGAATACATAATACAGATCATTAGAACTATAGTGGATCAGATGGCAGACCACTAGCGCATATGTTGCGCGATTGCTTGTACGCGATTGATGGGTTTTGATACTTTAAATATTTTATTTTATATGTTATTCTATTTAACTTCATGCTTTATAATGTATAGGTACCCTATAGTTAGAGAGAATCTAGTGTCAAGACTACTACGTTTCATGATTTTCGCTCTAAATCAAAAGAACTCAACGCCGCAATTCGTTGTACGTTGTACTATGCTGACGGAGTAGTATGAAAATTTCCATACATAAAATATGTATGTAGAAGAAATATATGAAGTTATCAAAATAAATATTACTCACATACACTTTTACATAAAATAACATACGTTGCTAAGGAATCTTGTATTTTACACCTCTATAGAAATACTAGTAAATATAAAATATACCCAAATGGGATTCAAACTCACACCCAACACACCACAGTAGCATTGCTACAAATAGTTATAAATATCTAAAACAAGTATTAAAACATATCATCCCAAGTATTCCCCTTTGTAATAATACAATACGCGTTATTGCACGGCTTTGTACAAATGTTTATTTGCGACGCGCATTACAACCCGACAACTGGATTCAAATCATCATTATTATCACAGAAAACAATAATAAATTGTAATATAAATTGTAAATAAAAAAAAGTTAAAAATTTGAGAATTTTTGGAAGAAAATCTGAAATATATGAGGGCATCGCGATCCAGTGGAACTGCGTGTGTCTCACAATGGTTGTAGGTTCGATTCGCACTCAGTGAGAAATGATGAAATCTAAGATATATGAGGCCATCGTGGCGTAGTGGCACAGAGACCAATAACTCAGCGAAATAATAAGTTTTTGAGAGTTAATAAACACGGAAGTCACATGGAAATTGGGTATATTTCATTATTTTAAAATTATCGCTTTGGTCATAAAACGCGGCGTTGATCTCCGCTAATCAGTACACAATGTCTCGTAGTCAATACGCAATTTGTACGGAAAGCTGAGACCGTTCATGTAAGCCAGGTATTTGCCCTATCCCACGCCATCCTTTTATAAAATAAATTATATATACAGTGTGTTCCGATTTTTTTACATACATACATACATAACTTCACGCTGTATGCCGCATATAGCATAGTAGGCACAGGGAACCTTAGAACCTAGTGTTAAGACATTCCGTTCTCCACTTTCCGCTGAATTGAGGCATTGCGTTCTGAGTGGCGTAACTCAACACCGCGCTTTGCCTTGTTACCAAACCCAGGAAATGAAAAATTCCCTTCCTGGAGTGGGAATCGAACCCACAACCTGTTGCGTTTGAAGTCACACGCTTGTACCTCTGCGCCCCGACAGGCATTCGTATTCATATAATGATGATATACAGTATGTTCAGATTTTTAAAATTTTTTTTTTTTTTTTGAATCCTTAAAAAGATCATTATACCAGCATCATTGCATCAATCATTTCACAAATACGTTTCTCTTCAAAGTGCATTTAACGCGTCACATATGGTAATAGGCGATGGGGGTGCCTTGTGCCTTGTCCACGGCTTTTACACCATATGTTAGAAAAATTTATAAAACAAGTGTACTTCAAATCCCACTTTAATGTTAGGTTAGCGGGTTCGATTCCAAAAAATGAAATTACATAAATTTTAAGCCTTATTTTTTTACCAATAGAGTTGAAAATACGATGTGCTTTAGTGAAAATTTAATTATAATAAGCAACAAACTGAAATAAACCTTAAAAGTATGTAACTAAAGTAAAAATTTGAATAGCGTTAAATGACATTCATATAAGAATAGTTAGCAATGCCATAAGTTTAGAACGCAACGAGTAATAAATAGATAAAAATTAACACACGATTTTATACTTTATTTTCTAAGAATTAAAGTTCATTTCCGATTATATTAAATTTGTATGACATTCGAGCGATTAACAGGGTGGTTGATCTAAAAGAATTATTGAAAGAGAATAATCCCTTAGTACAATCATAATAAGATTGAAATACTAAATATTTCATAGTATTATAATTCTTATTTTAAATATAATAGTGAATATAATCGTTTGTAATAATTATTTATTTTTTTAACAACTTTTTTGCTAATTTCTTTTGTTGTTACACACCATATGGCAAACTTGTATTAGTCAAATAGGGTTTCTAAGCATATTTAAAAATTTTGTATGGAACAGGTGTTTTTGTTAAAGATTGTCACTGTTGGAAAGTAATTGAGTAATAAATATTTATTATACTTCTTATTTTAAGATTAAAATGAACGGAATTGAGTCGGGAACGGAATTGTTTAAAGAGAATGGAGTGTCTTAACACTAGGTTCTCTGGTTCTCTCTGCCTACCCTGCTATATGCGGGTTACAGCGTGTAGTTAAAAAAAATAACAAGAGTAAAACTGAGTAACAAAAAAGTTTCACGCTGTATCCCGCATATAGCATAGTAGGCAGAGGGAACCTAGTGTTAAAACACTCCATTCCCCACTTTCCGCCGAATTGAAGCATTGCGTGCTGAGTGGCGGAACTCAACGCAACTCAACTCGATCAAATATTTTAATTTAGTATTAATAAAAAATATCAAATGATTGATTGATTTAAAAATATCGAGTGACACGCAGTTATCTCATGATAACCATATACGCGAAGTGTCTTGACAATAGGTTCTCTCCAACTACCCTACAATGCTTAATTTAACGTTTAGCCGCTTTTTACCATAAGTTTTTCGCGTACCATGTATATTTGTAATATTCTTTATTACCTCATATCTTCCAAATCCCTCGACCGAATCATATAATTAAGGTGACGTTAGATAGGTATTGATACACCAAGTGTTCTTGGATATGTGACATCACTCTTAATTCAATATGGCGCCCTCTAAAGGCAATTACGTCATGAATAAAAACAAAATAATCGTTGATGTACCAAATGAAACGACTTAATTAGCGCATTTCAAATATATAACACATAGCTAGCTGTTATAGCTTATTTTATTTGTATTTGCTTCCTAAATTTGAGGAATTGGTTCAGTTAGGTCTTTTGTTCTTTATAGTAATGTGGATTTTTTACATTACTTATAACTAACTTAGAAAATCCTCCAGGAAATGTAAAATTTAGTATTTTCATTTCTTGAGTTTGGTAACAAGGCGTCAAGGCGCGGTGTTGAGTTCCGCCACTCAACCCGCTATGCCTCAATTCGCCGGAAAGTGGGGAACGGAATTGTTGAAAGAGAATGGAGTGTCTTAACACTAGGTTCTCTGGTTCTCTCTGCCTACCCTGCTATATGCGGGATACAGCGTGAAGCCAAAAAAAACTTAAATATAGAAAATATAAAGCAAAAATAATTAAAACTATACTGGACAATAACATAACAATCTCAATCGCTTCACCACTCCAGGGATTCAGCGAATACAAAAAGAATATTAGAAGGAACACCAAGTAATCTGTCTACGACAAGTTGGAAGGCCAATCGAAATGTCACTTCAATCTAAGTTGCAGATGTGACCTCTTGGCTGACATCATCAGTCACTGGAGTCACAGTGGATAGCTTTAAGATAGTTTGAAGAACTTTTTTATATAAATAAAGAAAAAAATTATTTGTTTTGAAATAACTAAAATTAAAATAGTGTAATTATTACGAATAACTCAAAAACTTCCTGTTAGATCTTAGCTAAATTTGTATTAAACTATATCAAAAGCACTAGCTTTCATATAAAAAAAATATCATCAAAATCGATTCATTCAGTAAATATAATAGTTATGCTATAAAAGGTTGTGAGAACCGCTTCTTTTATTGGAGACGGTTAAAAGCATGTTGTTTTGCTTATTTAATTTTTTTTTTATCTTCACGCTGTATCCCGCATATAGCAGGTTAGGCAGAGGGGACCTGAGAACCTAGTGTTAAGACACTCCGTTCTATTTCAATAATTCGTTCCCCACTTTCCGCCAGATGTAGGCATTGCGTGTTGAGTGGCGGAACTCAACGCCGCGCTTCGCCTTGTTACCAAACCCAGAAAATGAAAATACTACATTTCCTGGAGTAGGAATCGAACCCACAACTTGTCGCTTTACAGTCGCACACTTGTGCCTCAGCGCCACGACAGGTTTATTTAATTGTTTGGTGTTAAACGCGGCGTTAAGTTACGGCACTCATCACGCAATATCGTCAATGGAAAACAGAGAAATGTGTCTTGACCCTAGGTTGTTTCTGACTACCTTGTTTAGTGGGTTATAAAGCGTGAAGCTAAAAAGAAACATTTTTGAGACTGTACTTACTTTAACTTATAAAATTCCACTAAGAAAATATTTGTATTTCTTACATATATGTAGGCCAGATTCTGTCTTGTATAAAAAAAACAGGTATTTTTTTAGTTGAAAAACTGTCTACAGATAGGTCTCTTCATTTTTACTATCTGCCAGATAACATTATACCTGCAAGGAACAAATCTACTTAAAACTCAATTAATTGTATGTCAGGCAGGGAAAACCTAGCGTCAGAAGAATGGAGTGATATTTAACTAATGAAACCTCCAAAACGTTCTCCAAAAATATTTGATGTGTTTGTATTTATTTAAATTTAGTTTAATTAAGTTAAATTAAATTCTTCTACATACATACATAGCTTCACACTGTATCCCGCATATAGCAGGGTAGGCAGAGGGAACCTAGTGTTAAGACACTCCGTTCCCCACTTTCCGCTAAATTGAGGCATTGCGTGCTGAGTGGCGGAACTCAACGCCGCGTTTTTCCATTTTACCAAACCCAGAAAATGAAAAAATCTATTTCTTGAAGTGGGAATCAAACCCACAACCTGTCGGGTTTCCAGTCGCACGCTTGTGTCTTTACACCACAACAGGCGTAAATTCTTTTAAGCCTAGAAAATGCGGCTAAAGTAAGACATTTTTATTTTTTTAAATATTTTTTTAATTGCGTATCTAAAATCAATTTTAAGCCTTAACACAAAGATATGCACTTGTCATCATAATTTATAATAATTAAATTATCTATATCTATAGTTCAGTGTATTTATCACCCTCACAGTTGGGACACGTGCCACAAATTACTTATCGGGATAAACTTTGATATGTCAAAGTTAATACGATTTATTGGCTATTATGTTAATTTATAAATAAAAAATATATAGTTTTTAATCTGTGGTATTTTTTTTTCTATAAAGAAATTTGTAAATGAATAAAAATGATACATACATACATAGCTTCACGCTGTATCCCGCATATAGCAGGGTAGGTAGGACGAACCTAGTGTTAAGACACTCCGCTCCCCACTTTCCGCGAAATTAAAGCATTGTGTGCTGAGTGACGGAACTCAACGCCGCGCTTTGCCTTGTTACCAAACCCAGAAAATGAAAAATTCCATTTCCAGGAATGGGAATCGAACCCACAACCTGTCGCGTTTACAGTCGCACGCTTGTGCCTCTGCGCCACGGCAGACGTTAATAATTTCAATATTGTTTATGAATTTCAGTTATTATATAAATACATTTTTGTAATAGCCCAATTTTTTACTTACGTTGTTGTAAATTTTAAGATGTAATGCCTACTTTTTTGTTTTATGAGAGGTACGGTAAAGATTTCTTATAGTTGTGGTTCGTTGCATACTTATTCAAAATAGAGCCAATCCAAGTTTCATTAGTTTTATCGTTACCGATCGATTACCTATTAAATTTATGTAACAATCATTTTGTTATGATAATTTTTACAAAAAACGAAAACTGACATAAATTAAAATGCACTAAAAAGAAAAATAATTACGAATAACTCAAAAACTCATCAGACTTTAATAAAATTAAACTAACCCCACATCAGAAACACTAGCTATCATATAACAAAATAATCATCAAAATTGGCCCACCCAGCAAAAAGTTGTGAAAACACACATTAAAAACAGTCAAATTGAGAACTTCTTTATTTTAAAGTCGATTAAAATATCTATATTAAGCACTATCTACAAAAAATATTTCAATCTATAGATCTTATATGCTCTCTCAAAGAAAAAGTCATTAACGCTACACGAAGAAATAAATGGAACAGCTTCTCAGAGTGAGATACGAAATGGCCAAAAAATGGCTAAGATCTGACAAATGACTTTCCTTTAACGTCTGCGCCCATCTTATTATCATTACCCACTACCGAACAGAACTCATTTGATTCTTCTTAATATTTACTTTCATCAATTAAAAATATACCTTCTTGCGTTTAAAATACAGTTTCGTTTGCTAAATCAATATCTTCTATTGCTAAATCTGTATCAGTTACTTCATTTTCAACTTTATTATTGTTTCGTTAAGGCTTAGTTTAGTTTATTTCGCCTATGTGTTAGATATCAATTTGAAAAGAAGCGTCTGTGTTAATAGCGTTATTCGCAATCTCATCCATACACTCGGGGGTTATGACTATAGCGGAATATAATTTTTTATTCCACATATAAAACATATTTATTACAATCATAATCGTTATAGTTTTTCTAGTGCCTTGTTTGTTGAGATAAACAGACGATAATAGTGAAACTTTTTTCTAAGAATAGGTTGAAATGGTAGAAATAGTTTTTGTTATTTATTTATTTTTTAAGTAATTTGGGATTTGGAAAAACAAAATATTATTAGTGTTACGTAAAGAAGGATAACTGTCTCATATAATTTGATTACTTATTATTTGTAATATGTTTAAAGAAGATTTTTATCTTAAAAAATATTTCAAATAAAAAAATAACACATAAAGAGCACGCAAATTATATTTGAATACTAATAACAGAATATATACAAAACAACAAAAAAATAACAATTATTCATACACATAAAAACAAAAAAATATTTTAAGCTAAAATGTTCATTTCTAACTTTCTAAAACCTGTCAACGTAAACGTAATTTCAAGCATACACGCAAAGTGGCTCCCGATTTCCAATATCATACTGTCTTTGTCGAGACCCTACCACAGCTACTTCCAATTCACAGCAGTTATTATTATCTTGACCCGGTGATTGTCTCGCTATCACACAGCTTCACCGATTGGACGGATGTTTTCAATCATCCCTCCTTCTCGCGTCTCATTGGTTGCCAAGCCACGCCTCCCGAATAGAAAGCCTCAGCAAAGGGTAGTTTCCAACCCCACTTATATATTTTCACCCTCATGCTGCGATCGCATTCGTAAAGTCACTAACGGGTAATACGCACGCGTCTCGGTGAGAACGCTAGCGATATAAGTAATAAAAGTTTTGGTTCCGAGTGAAACTTATTAAATGAGTAAACGATGACAATGGACATTCAAAATAATTACCAAACTTATAAAGAGCAGTCTCCGGACTCTAAAGAGACCAGTTCTAATATTGAAAGTGCTAAAACTTCACAACATCCAAAGACCGACATGCAGTCGACTGTGCTTGGTCAAGGAAAAGCATCTAAGCGGTCGTTCGATGTGGCGTTCCTGATGATGCCTGATGAAAAAGTTCGTCAGGTGCCACCTGAGAGGCAATTAAGAGTGTCAAAACAGCTTTTCAACACTGAAGAATGGGAACATCAGGCAAAAGTAAGAGTTGCGAATATATATAAACAAAGTGAATATTCTAACGATAACACTCTTGACTCAAAAGATCAAGACGAAGACAGGGTCCGCATAAATAATAACATGTCGCCAAGTTTTGGATCCGATATAAACATTGACGTCGGCACAGATGAATATCCAAGTAAGTCGATGTATTGTAGTGATTCCGATACTTCAGAACGATCGAGGAGCCGTCCGAACTCGAATGAAAGTGCTAACAGGCCAAAATTTTTACATGAATATAAAAATAAAATTTTTGATGATCCAACACTCATTAGCATACAAACAAGAGCAAGATTTGAACATCGATTTGGTGAAAAGCAACAGGAAATGTCGCCAAAAAGTGCATTCACAAAAGTTTCAAATTTTACTGTCCGTTCTCCAAATCCATCGGTCAGTCCAGATAATCTTATGTATCAGAACTCTGTCAGTCCACCGCTATCAGCTTCCAGCCCGCCTGCAAACTCTTATAATAAGATGGGATTCAATAATTTGCTGACACCTGCACAGTTATTAAACAGCCATAATTTTTTCAAATCGCAAAACGTCCCATCTACTTCACCAAACTATCCTGAGTCTACTCTACAGCGTACTACATTTAAAGCAATGGAATATCAAAATAAACATGAAACTAAAACTTCTCAGATTTCACCGAATAAAATGAACTTCTTGCCATTTAGACCTGAGCTGCCATATTTACAAGCTGGACCTTCTTATCCTTTTGGTGTTCAAAACTTCCAACAGCCAAACCCTGATATGATGAAGTTTCCAGGTCCACCACGAGAGCCAGTAAACCCACTGATAGCGAATCCCGCAGCAGCAATTCTGAGTACTCTCCTGCCATCTACTATAGCCGCTTTTTCACTACCAGCCCAAAATGTGTGTGCGAAATGCAGTATAAGCTTTAGAATGACTTCGGATTTAGTATACCACATGAGGACCCATCACAAAAGTGAATCAACCGGAGATCCGAATAGAAGAAAAAGGGAGGAAAAGCTCAAATGTCCTGTGTGTAACGAAAGCTTTAGAGAGAGGCATCATCTGACCAGACACATGACAGCACACCAAGATAAGGAAGGTGACTTGGATGACATAAGTGCTCAGAGTTTTAGTAAGAAAAATAAATTCTACCCTCACAATGGAACTATACTTCATAAATAATTACTTCTTGGAAATTCCACTTACACTTTTATCATTATTACCCTAAAGTAGTAAATGTAACATTTGAATTCCTGTTAAAATCAAGTTATTAGATATTGTTATTGTTGTTTAATATTATTCTTAATGTGCAATATTAGTTAAGTGTTTATTTTGTATATATTAGATGTAGTCGATTCGTCATTAAACATTATAAGATGATATGTGTTGATTTTTAATTATTTCTTTTAAAATATATATTTTTTTACGTTACTGAGTGACAGACTGACAAATACTGGCCGTAAAGCAAAAAATTGGTATATAGACTCCTTGGGGAGTGTAGGGGACGATTTCTCAAAATTCGTATGAAAATGGAAAAAAGAAAATATTTTAGGTGTTATATGCCATGCAAATGAAGTTGCGGGCTGCAACTCGGTTATAATTTATTGTTTATGATAAATAACTAATCATCAGAAAGTGGAGAACGGAGTGTCTTAACACTAGATTCCCTCTGCCTTCCCTGCTATATGCGGTATACAGCGTGAAGTATGTATGTATGTACTAATCATCAGTTTACCTGCACAAAATTTTTGGAAATTTTTTTACAAATCTAAAACAAAAACAATGAAAATAATTTTATAAGTACACACTAACTAAAAACAGCTCCCGAAATACTCTCCGTACTTTTAAAATCAATCTCATTTAAGAAAAAAGGAATCATATATCATCTCTTAAGCAAAACTTTTCGCTCTTAGATGTACCGTTTTCACATTAAAGGTTTTCATACTATATTATATGTTCAAAAATTAACAAAAATCACTGATCAAGACTACAAAAAACCTTATCCTGCAAGCAGGGTAGTGTCCGTACACTCCATTCGCCGTTTTCCACCTGAATTCGAGCCAGTAGTAAGTGGCGGAACTCAACGCCACAATTTGTCAAACCACAGCGGAGAAATGAAATAATTTAAATATTATTTCCTCGAATGGGAATCGAACCCACAACCTATTCCATATTATACTAGTCAAAATTAAACATTATACTATATAGGCGTTGATATTGCGACGCTGTGACAAAATTAGTAATTACACTGTTATTGAGAATACTTTTATAATTTCAATACGCCTTGTTTATACACCAAGTAATATATTTAAACTTAAATGAACGGAAAGTGGAAAAAGTAGTGAAACATCACAAACTTAACTCTCTATATATGAAGGCCATTGTGACGCAGTCAGAACAATATCTGACAATATATGCGATTGATTACAGATTCCATTCCCCCTTGGGTGAATAATAATATTAAAAATATTTCTATTTTTCCACTCTTATAAGACAAACACGGTCTTGATTTCCAAAGTGAACATATAATTTATTAAATTAATGTATTTCTTATCCATATAAGCCCTAAAGAAAAACAAAGTTTTCCGCCACGAATTCATAAGACAGGTTGTGGGTTCGATTCCCACTCCAGGAAATGGAATTTTTCATTTCCTGGGTTTGGTAACAAGGCAAAGCGCGGCATTGAGTTCCGCCACTCAGCACACAATGTATCAATTCGGCGGAAAGTGGGGAACGGAGTGTCTTAACACTAGGTTCCCTCTGCCTACCCTGCCATATGCGGGATACAGCGTCAAGCTATGTATGTATGTATGTTTGTATTTCATTCAACATACATGTACGAGTGGAAAGTGAAGAACGTAGTGTCTTAACACTCTCTAAACTAGACTGCTATACGGGTAGCTGCTTATATGAAAAGTAAAAATATACAACATATTGAGTCATCTCACTAAACAAAACAACCCCGCTATGATATCAGTAACGAGGCGTAGCGTAACCAATTAATGTGTAAGGGTGTCTGATAGAGCGATCATATTTATGCTAAGAGAATATGTGTTTCTAATAAATTTGAGATCAATCGCAGAAGCACAAGCGTGCGACTGTACGCGATAGGTTGTGGGTTCGATTCCTACTCCAGGAAATGAATATATTAAATATTTATAATAATTAATATTTAGTATTTTCATTCTCTCGCTTCTAGTAACAATGCAAAGCGCGGCGTTAAGTTCAGCCACTTAGTACGCACCTCAACCTCACCTTAAAGCAGCGAAAAGTGGTTTCTAAGGTTTCAGCGTGAAGCTAAACAAATATATTCAAAATCTGTCTGTCATTATCAAAAAAAATATATTAAGCTTTTGCTTACACTTTTACAAAGATGAGAAAGTTAGATCTAAATATAAGGAACTGATTTCTGCCTTTCAGTACGCAACTTCTTGAATTCGATGGACAGCGGAAAACAGGTTCTCTCTGTCTTCGCTGTTGAGAGGGAAATTGAGATTGTATTAAAAAAAAAGGAAAAGGTTCCTCTTGACCAAGTATATTAAGTGTTTTGAAAAAAATGTACTATGGACTATTTATTTGTGAGCTTTCTCAAAGCT
Source organism: Philaethria dido (assembly GCA_033558755.1). NCBI lineage: Eukaryota > Metazoa > Arthropoda > Insecta > Lepidoptera > Nymphalidae > Philaethria > Philaethria dido. The sequence continues at coordinate 145,117 of JAKGSA010000280.1, forward strand.
TTTCACATTTTTGACTCATTATAAGGGAGCTTTTATATTTTATTTTTTTAGAAATGAAATAATATTTTCACCAAACGGAAATTGAAGATGCGACCTTCAACACTAAATATCACACCACTGCATCATAACAGACATTATATAAGCAAATTTATTTAGCAACTTTACACTGCTTCCCTCATAGCAAAATAGTCGAAGAGAATATTCAAGACACTTTCCACCTGAATTCGAACCAATAAACCGTCGCGCTTCGTCATACCGGAGCGAAAATATCTTAGAAGATACGATCATTACCCCAAGTAGGAATCGAACCTACAACTTTCACAGTTACAGTCAGACGCTTTTACCACTGTGCCAATGGTCTCATAATCTAATTATCCATAGTATAACAGTAATTTAGGGTACAAGGGTACAAATAGCCTATATTTAGCAGCGTAGGGTAGCAAGCGTGTCTAAGATGCGTAACGAAATACTTGTGAAAAATTTCGTTCCCACTGTGGGTGGTAATTCGATATGTTATACTGATGTAGTCACTGGTTCGATGTCCGTAAATAATTTGTATGGGAAGTTTGTATGGGAGGACAAATTTAATATTAAAAAAAAGAAAAAAGAAACCAAATAAGCAGGAGCTGTTTGCAAAACGGAGTGTCTTAACACTAAGTTTCCTCTGCCTACCCTGCTATATGCGGTACACAGCGTGAAGCTATGTATGTATGTATGTATGTATATATGAATGCAAATTATTAAGTCAGTTTATAGCCTTCTTTGTTTTTTTTTCAGTTTCAGGGATTTTCCTGCAGCACCAGGTTAGTCAAGGAGAACCTAGTGTCTACCCATCGTCAACTCAGTGTCAGAACACACCGTTTTTCAGTTCTCACCCGAATTTGAAATACTGCGTGTTGAGAGGCGGAACTCAACGCCGTACTTTGTCATACCAGAATTATTTTTTAAATAACAACTCACCTGAGTGGAAATCGAACCCACAAACTTTTCACGTTTTCATTAAGACGCTGTCCACGCTAGGAAGAATCTAAGTTTTAGTTTTTTATTTTAATTTTCCTATTTTTATAATATATTTTCCTATACCTTTCATTTCAAGAAAATCTTTTGGAAAACTAAACAAATACAAAGTAGCATGTAACACTTGTCACAGTAGTCATGAACTTCACAGGATGTACGATAAGTGCGAGAAGAACAATATTTTTGCTGGCTCGCCGAACCGTGAGTAATTTAATAGAAAATATTCATATTGGGGACACTACGCCCCACGTATTGTGTTATATAGAGTGTTACTTTATACGTAACAAATGAATTTGGACACTATGTAGCTGTTTTTGATGTTAGGTGGTAATTTTGGTGATTAATTTCTCTGCTTTTTAGTCATTTTAAATTATTTTAAAGATTTAAATCAATATGTTATATTGTACCTTTTTTTTGCCTATATATACAGTATTAATTAATTTAGTGTTTTGAAAAATGAATTTGTACACTTCGTTAATGTTTTCTGAGTTCAGTGGTAATCATAGTGATTCATTACATATCAGTAAATACGACAGTTATAGGTTCGAATCCACTCGGGTAACTATTATATTTATTAAAATTATTTTAATTTTTTTACTATAGTAAGACAAATCGCTATATTGAGTTCTACCACTTAACAAGTAATGTCTCCAAATCAGGGCAATTTTTATGATAAGAGACTCTCTTTGCCATCTTGTTATACGGTACTATACAATAATAAAGAAGTTGCGAATAAAACATAATGAAACCGATTTCCTTCTTTAATAAAACGCGGCGTTGAGTTCTGACACTTAATATCTCATGTTCGGAAGGAAAGCGAAAAACGGAGGGTCTTAACACTAGGTTCTCTCTGACTACCCTGCTATGCGAAAAAAAGTCGTGAAGCTTTTTAATTTTCTCCTCCATAAATTATTAAATATTTTTTCATTACCATTCTTAAATTTATACATATATACATAGCTTCACGCTGTATCCCGCATATAGCAGGGTAGGCAGAGGGTACCTGAGAACCTAGTGTTAAGATACTCCGTTCCCCACTTTCCGCCGAATTGAGACATTGCGTGAACTTTTACATTTCCTGGAGTGGGAATCGAACCCACAACCTGTCGCGTTTACAGTCGCACGCTTGTGCCTTTGCGCCACAACAGGCGTTAAAATTAATAGGTTTAAATTTATAATAATATTCATATTTTAACTTTAAAAACACGCTGTATATACAAGCATGTTCGCAGACGTCGGCTCCTCGTGACGGATGTGACCCGTAATACAGACCGAGGCACATTTGAATATTGGTCGGTGCGCCAACAGTTCTACAACTTATATCGTACTTATCGCCTGTGTAGAATAAACATGGACTTCTAGTACACTATATCTAGACATATGACTTAATTTCTTTGATGCGAAGGTATATGAAAGAGGACATTGTTTGGCTGTAAACGCAATTGGTTGTGGATTCGATTTCCACTCGGGGGAATAATTATATCTGAATTATTTTTATTTATTGTTTTCATTTTTGAAGTAAAAACTTCTTTAGCACTTTTTGTCGTCAAAAGTCGAAAAGTCAAAAGTCGTGAAACTGCTTCTTTTTTATCATGTTGAAATCACCAGAACAAGCCAAAATTAAAATAGGAAATACCTAAAACAGATCACCATGGTGCAGTGGAACAGTCTCACTGTAAACATGATTGCTTGTAGAGTTATTATTAGGGGAAAGGATCATATAAAAATTATTTTAATTTTTTCGCTCAGCTAAGACAAAAAGCGGAGTCGAGTTCCGTCAATTTCAAGAAGCCAGTAAGTGATTTTTTAAATTGTTTTTAAAAAAGAAGGAGGGTCTCAATTCGATTGTATTTTTTTTGTGTTACCGCATAACTTTTTACTGGATGAACCAATTTTGATGATTATTTTTTATGTGATAACTAGTGGTTCTAATGTGGTCATTTAAATTTAGTTGATTTATAATTATTTTAGATAGATAGATAGATAGAAAAACTTTATTGCACACTTGAAATCATACATAAAGAAAAAATCTTAAATAATACAACAAATGCACAAAGGCGGCCTTATCACCAAAAGTGATCTCTTCCAGGCAACCTAACTGAAAGGATCTACAGATAAAAGCGGGCACAATGCGGTGCAAAAAATATAACGGATATAACTACTTTTACTTTCTAGTGCAATTATTTCTTTTTTGTTTAAATCTTAATTATTTCTCTCTTCTATTTACATTGTCTAGGTTAAACCAGACTTACTGTAGGAAATATTTAAATTTCATAGATATAGATATTGAAGTACAGTAGGAAATATTTAAATTTCATAGATATAGATTTTTTTTTTTTCGACTGTGTAGTATGCTGTTGGCCCTATTGGCCACGACAGCGTCACAGGGTTTTGTGGGGGGCCGAGCTTGAAGAGCTCTGACCCTGGCTTGGCCTCCTCGGGAGGAGGACCATCAACTTAGAACTGCAGTGTCACAGGGGCGCCTCCTGCGAGGCCGAACCTCGGCTTGCGAACACTGCTTGTAGTGGGGGAAATAGATATAGAAATTGTAGATATAGAAATCAACCGTTTAGTATAAATCATAGGATAACGTTAAAAACATTTGAAAGTCATACATAATCAATGAAAAGCTCAATATTTTCCACTCAAATAGCTGTACGGGGGAAAATAATAAATAATGTATTTCTGAACGCATTTACAAGATTACTGTATTAGTGTAAACGGGCTACTCGGTCTGTGCGATGTGTTGAGTTTTTGGCTAAATGAGTGAGCGTGATGAGGCTATATTGTTGTCCTTTTTTATTAAACGACACTATTGTATGAGCAATGAAGATCTTAGTGGTAATGTATTTTGTTTGTAACAAGGCAGAAACTAAATATTATTAGGGCAAGTTTGACCTATAATATAATATGAAGTCGTATCAGTTCGTCAGTGGACATAGACAAATACATACAGTCATTTATTTGTATATATTTTTGAGATACCAGTTTCACGCTTTATACCCGCATAGTACCTTAGTTAGAAATAGCCTACAGTGAATACAATCCGCTTTTTGCCTGAATATGAGACATTTCGTGTAGATAGGCAGAAATCAACGCCCTGTTATGTGTCTCATCAGAGCGGAGAAATGGGAAATAATTTAAATATTAACCAAAGAACTCGAATTAAACTTACAACCAATCGTGTTTAAAGTCAGACACAGTCCCTTGCGTTTGATGACCTCATCAAAATTAAGTAAATAATAATAATTTATCGCACATAAAAATTTACGCACATTAGCAAAATATAATAGTTTAAAATGTCATATGCAATAGTGGCCTTATCACTACGACTGATTTTTTACTGGTATCCGTTATAAAACAAGACTTATTCTTAGAGAACGCAAAAGGCGCAAAAAGTATTAGCTGAGAGAAAAAAGAAAAAAGATTGTAAAAAGAGACAATATATTTTTTTCAACCGAAACCGAACCGAAATAAAGTAATACATAACGCGCATCACATACTAACATATCAATGATAACAAAAACATCATTAGAAATGATAAATAGTCAGCACACTTCGCTAATCAAATTCAAATTTGAAATCTGCTACTCCCTTCTTGCTACCGCTTGAAAAGATTGTGACTTTATTAAGCGTGAAGCAAGCATTCGTTATGCGCTACCCGGAACCTATTACGGATGAGATTTGTATGACTTTGTATGATAATTTACTGGGGTGAGATAACCAGATAGATATTGATAGATATTGTTTTTATTGAATTGTTACAGCGTTACCCTTTATCTTGCTTGGCAGGATCAGAGAGTACATAGTGTTAAGACACTCCGTTCGCTTTCCGTCCAAATTCGAAATATTGTGTGGTAAGTGGCGTAAGTCTGCCTATGCTGGCCTATGTATGAAAACATTTTATTGTAAAAATTCGTTTTGATACGTACTTTTAATTTTGCGTGAAAAACTACATAATAGGATACGCTAAATTAACATTCTTACTAAATATAAATAATTAAAAAATAAAAATATATTCAATTCAGTTATACAACTTTTTTTTTTTTTTTTATTGATAACGGACGGCAAACGAGCAGAAGGACCACCTGATGGTAAGTGGTTACCTTCGCCCATAGACATCTACAACATCTCTGGTGTTGCCAACCTAGAGGATACTGATGGAAGGGGGGACAATGTAGTAGTCCACTATCAGAACCACCACATTTTGGGGAAAGGATGGGTGGGAAAGGGGAAAATCTGGCTTACATGCCATCGAACCGGAACACATCATTAGATATTTGGCGGTTCGTCTTTGACATGATAGTGGTCGCGAGCCAGTCGGAGGACGAACCTCCTACCACCTAACAAAATAACGCTGTAACAAAAATTTTCTTTAGCTTTAGTAATGAGACCAGACCAGTTACTAGAATAATACTAGTACTTGTGTCAGGAGGCCCCGCTCTTCCATAACACTTTATACATTCAAAAGAAACAAATAATAAATTAATAATTAAAATTTTAACAAAGAGAGAAAATTGGCTTTAAAGAAAATACATTAAAAAGCATAGTTATTACAAATAACTCAAAAACTACTCGTCGGGTCTTAACTAAAGTAGCTTTCATATAAAAATGAATCATCAAAATTTACCCCTTAAAAAAGTATGCGGTAACACTTATAAAAAAATTACAGTCGAATTAAGCACTTTCTTTTTTAAAATCGGTTAAAATAATATAAAGAACATTTATTTTATTTTTTTTTTAACTTCACGCTGTATCCCGCACATAGCGGGGTACGCAGAGGGAACCTGAGAACCAAGTGTTAAGATACTCGGTTCTCTTTCAACATTTCCGTTCCTCACTTTCCGCCGAATTGCGCCTGTCGTGGCGCAGAGGCACAAGCGTGTTTTTTTTTTCACTTTCCGCCGAATTGCGCCTGTCGTGGCGCAGAGGCACAAGCGTGCGACTGTAAACGCGACAGGTTGTGGGTTCGATTCCCACTCCAGGAAATGTAAAATTTAGTATTTTCATTTCTTGGGTTTAGAACAAGGCAAAACGCGGCGTTGAGTTCCGCCACCCAACACTTATTTTATAATATGCAAATAATAAATGAATAAAAAACAATAAATTTATTAGAAAGCTTCCCGTCTAGCATAGGGTAGTACAACGGACGGAAGACATAGGCGACGGTGTCTGAGCACATACTGCAATTTGCTTTAAAATTTTGCAAGCATATTAAAGAACAGTTATGAATACTATTATGAAATTATATTTTAAATAACGCCTGTCGTGGCGCAAAGGCACAAGCGTGCGACTGTAAATGCGAGAGGTTGTGGGTTCAATTCCCACTGAGGAAACTGCAACTCCAGGAAACGATTTTTTTCATTTCCTGGGTTTGGTAACAAGGCAAAGCGCGGCGTTGAGTTCCGCCACACAATGCCTCAATTCAGTGGAAAGTGGGGAACCGAGTGGGAACACTAGGTTCCCTCTGCCTACCCTTCAATATTCGGGATACAGCGTGAAGCTATATGTAATAACCTTATTTATGGCGAGAAAAGAATATTAATTTATATATTTTTAACCGACTTCCAAAAAGGAGTAAGGTCTCAATTCGACTGATTTTTTATATGTGCATTACTTATTTCTGGATGAACCAATTTCGATGTTTTTTTTACATATTATAGCAGATGCTTCTGATGTGGTCCCATTTAATCGTTAAGATCTGATATTTAGTTTTTGAGTTATTCGTAATAGTTGCACTTTTTATTGCATTATCGTAGAAGTTTTTTTTTTTTTTGTTAAAGTCTTTATCCTCATTTCTCATTCATTTCATTTTATCTTTATTGTCATTTATCCGAGTTGGAAATCAAACCCAAAACGTTTCGCATTTACAGTCCTTACTTAGTAATTGAACTAAATTATTTACTATTTTATATGCAAAATTTGCTAGATTCAAAATTTATAACAAACAAAAGCAAGATGTTATAATATATTCTGTGAATATTGCTAGAGGAGCCGCTTATTATTTTCTTATAGAACGCTATGTTCCACTTAAGACTCTTTAATTAATTTAATAAAATATCAACCTTGGTAAGAATTTTTTTATTACATACATACATACATAGCTTCACGCTGTATCCCGCATATAGCAGGGTAGGCAGAAGGAACCTAGTGTTAAGACACTCCGTTCCCCACTTTTTTAATTATTATTTTTTAATCATCTTCCACTGTTATAATGAAAGGCAGAAAGACAACATAATGGCAATACACTCCTTTTTTAACGATTTGTAGCGAGTTACAGTTATATGAAGGAACTCAATACGGCAATTTTTCTAAGTGGACTGAGAAATAAAAATATTTGTACGACTGGTTACGGGTTCGATTATTACTTGGGGGGAAGATTATATTAAAATTGTTTTCATTACCCGTTGTAATAACAAATGCGGCGTAGAGTTCCGCCATTCTACACGTAATGTCTCGAAATATGGCGGAAAGTGGCGAACGGAGGGTCTTAAAACATTACATCGTCTTAAAGAGCACTTCCTTAAATGCAACATTTAATAACTGACCATAGTATGTATATATGTGTGTATTTATGTATGTATGTATGTATTTATGTATATATATAAATTATATAGTATCAATACTTTATGCACACTTCTGCGTTCTGTATTTTTTTTTAACTTCACGCTGTATCCCGCATATAGCAGGGTAGGCAGAGAGAACCTGAGAACCTAGTGTTAAGACACTATTCTCATTCAACCGTTCCGTTCCCATTTATCTATTTATTATTCTATATTGCTGGTTGCCTGATAAAAACTGCTTGTCCCAGCAGGCTGCCATTGCACATTATTGTACTTTTTTTTTAGTATTACATGTATTGTATCTTGGTGCAATAAAGTATTATGATTATATATCTCATTACAGCTTATCGGGTTCAAAGGAACCCGGTCCTTTGAAAGGCTTGCGTGGGGACATAGAACCAGCACGTAGAAGCCCCTTTGAGGACGCATTGATCGGGATCCAACTCTGAGTAACCATAGGTAATTTTGCCCAGAGATGGCCACCGGTTAATGCGTAGGAGCTATGGAACATATGGAAAACTAAAATAGGGCTATGGAATGGAGTTTGGATGGTCTAAGCACTGGGCTATTATTATTATTACATTCTCTTACTAACCTGTTATATATTATAAAATGTCTTTTTTTAATAACAAAAATCCAAAAATAGTCTTAAGCAGAACAAAACACTTAATACCCAAAGCGACGGCATACATCCATATTAATTTGGACCATATTTCACTTTGTTTAATTCATATGCTAATAGTTACAAAGTGTTGTAGAGCGAATACTTTGCTAAGATTTGTAAATTTTAAGTATCTAGAAATATCTTTATATATCTTTAGAAAACGGAATTTTTAATTTCCTGGGTTTAGGCAAATCGCGGCGTTGAGTTCCGCCACTCAGCACGCAATGCCTCAATTTGGCGGAAAGTAGGGAACGGAGTGTCTTAACACTAAGTTCCCTCTGCCTACCCTACTATATGCGGGATACAGCGTGAAGCTATGTATGAAAGTAGGTATCGTGGCACAGTGAACCAGCATCTGACTCTTAACGAAATTTATTGTGGGTTCGATTCCCACTCGGGGTCATGATGATATTTATACTGTTCTTTCATTTCTTCGCTCAGGTAAGAAGAAGTTCAACTTCAACCACTTCAACGCAACATCTCAAATTTGGGTGGAAAATGAAGTGAAAAAAATCTGATATCCATTTTTACTTCACTCAAATTGAACCTATAACCACCGCCATATAAATTTAAGATAGATTTACAAAATATAACTGTTTTTTATGTCTGATTTATGTACCATAAATATAATTTTCAAATGTAAATTCGGGCAATAAATCGTATTTAGCTCTTACTGTTTACGGAGCGCGGCCATCTGCTAAGCAGAACAGCCTTTGTATTTTGCTTACTTTAAATTATATTATTATTCTAGTAAATCATTGTTTTTGTGAGAGAAATGCCTTGGAATTATCTCTATAGTGTTATTTACACACTAAGGGACAAAACATATTTAGTAAGGGATAAAAAATTGAAAATAAACGGATATGCTGTACACGTCTATTGAATATGGTGAATTTGCAAATCTAAAGTATGAATTTTAATTTTAAATGAGTGAATTTAAAATTCAACAATATGAATTTAAGGTTAAAGAAACTTCAAATCAAAATTGAATGCATTCTCTCATATGAGAATATTTGTTACTAAGTCTAATATTAGCCAAATAACACAAAGTATTAAGTTTTTTTTTTTTTTTTTTTATAACGGACGGCAAACGAGCAGAAGGACCACCTGATGGTAAGTGGTTACCTTCGCCCATAGACATCTACAACACCGGAGATGTTGTAGATGCGTTGCCAACCTAGAGGATACTGATGGAAGGGGGGACAATGTAGTAGTCCACTATCGGAACCACCACATTTTGGGGAAAGGATGGGTGGGAAAGGGGAAAATCTGGCTTACATTCCATCGAACCGGAACACATCATTAGATATTTGGCGGTTCGTCTTTGACATGATAGTGGTCGCGAGCCAGTCGGAGGACGAACCTCCTACCACCTAACAAATATTATTTTGACATATAAGCCATATTACTGTAAAGTTTCATCTAGATCTGTTCACCATTTTTGGGTGAAAGCGTAACAATCTTTCTTCTAACCGCACTCCTCAATTTAAATAGAGACACTAGCTATCACAAAAGAAAAATATCATCACAATTGGTACACCCAGTAAAAAATATTTAGTAAAAAACATACTAACCAACTCTTTTTTTGAAATCGGTTATAATACATATATAACGTTTTCTATACATTTTCATGTAATTAGAAACAGAAAACAAGTTTTACAAAGGTTACAACTGAACCAAAACCCAACTAACGCACACCTACTTCCGGTGTAACATGTACTACAAAAGACAAACTTCTACCCTTCCGAGGTCTATTGTTTATAGCCTTAAATTATATTGTCTATGATGAATTTTATTTTAAATTATAAATATTTATTTTCTTTCGGAATACGTAGCGTTAAGACACTCTGTTTTTAACTTTCCACTTGAATTTGAGACATCGTGTTAAATGGCGGACTCCAATGCTAGGCTCCAATGCTTTACAAAATTGTTCTTATTATAGTTATAAACTATAATATATTTAATAATAGATACTAATAATACGTGAAGCATAAATTTTGTACCCCTTTTTACGAAAATTATGCGGACGAAAGAGCATGAAACTTGGCACACTTATAGTTTATATAGCGAAGGAGCGCAAAATGATAATATAATTTTAAAATAACGCATAAAAAATATATTAAGTTCATAAAATAAATGTTACACCACTAGCATGGTTTGACATCCACATAAAGTAGTCATTATTTTCATTTCCCCTTATAACACATAGAACGGCGTTGAATTCCGCAACTTTACACACAATGTCTCGAATTCTGACCAAAAGGTTTTTTCCATAATGATACAATATATACTATTTATTCTAAGTGTCACTACTAAGTCATAGCAAATAATTTCAATTTGAGGGTAGTTACAAATCGTTCGTCAATGAAAACACGTCTCCATTAACTTCGATCTGGACATAAATTCACGTGACGCTAATATGATACATGGTGAGATGACGCGGTGTAAGTTTGTTCGCTTAGATTATTAAGGCAAAGCTCTAAATAAATATTAAAAAAAAAATTAAAAAATATATTTTAATATGTGTAATATAATTAAAATTTCATCGTGGTATAGTGGTTGCGGGTTTGATTACCGCTAGGGGTAATAATTAATTTTCAATGATTATAATGTATCTCGCTCTGATAAGAATTGAATTTGGGACGTTTCGTTTAGACATTAAAAATTGTGTTACTTCAAAAAAAGCCTTTTTTATGCTGGTTTCCAACTATTTATGAAATAAATTAGATAAAATATGTTGAACTATACCTAAATAATTATTTGAGTAAAACTTCTTTAGAATCGTTATTTGAAACGTAATGTAACGAAAATGCGTCACGATTTATAATCAAACACCTAAATGTATTGGATTAAGTCGGGAGAGAACGAGATAGAAAATATGCTTCGTAACGTCCCCGATACTCTATATTCATCTCATTCTTTCATAGGCTACTTTTCAAAAGTTCATTTTTGCCATGTGTGAAAACACACACCTTTTTATTAGGAACACTTACAGCTTAGACGTAAAAGTCTAGACATTATAATTTCAATAAAGTGGGCCACTCAGCATGCAATGCCTCAACTAGGCAGAAAGTGGGCAACGGAGTGTCTTATCACTAGGTTCTCAGGTTCCCTCTGCCTACCCTACTATGTGCGGGATACAGCGTGAAGTTAAAAAAAAATCATTGCCCTGAGTGAGAATCGAACCCACAACCAATCACAATAGAAAAATATTATAATAATATCAAAATTTACTAAAAGCGCATCTAACCCTTAAATAAAAATATGATTATCCAATATCGAACTCAAGAACTGATTTATAGTCAATCTACACTTTCTATGTGATTGTTATTTGACAAAGAGCTTTCTCTTATAATAGTTTTGCTAATCCCATAAGGAATAATGGAAACTTTTGAAAATATATAAATTGAATTTAAGTTCTGATAATGATTTTATACAGTCGCGCCTGTCGTGGCTCAGAGCCACAGGCGTGCGACTGTAAACGCGACAGGTTCGTATCCCACTCCAGGAAATGAAATTTTTCATTTCCTGGGTAACAAGGCAAATTCGGAGGAAAGTGAGAAACGGAGTGTCTTAACAGAGTGTCTAGGTTCCCTCTGCCTACCCTGCTATATGTGGGATACAGCGTGAAGCTATGTATGTATGTATGTATTTTATATCGTTTTTTTAAATACTTAGTTTATATGTCTAGTTAGTCATGATTGTTGTCGATTCGAATCTTATTTAGGGATATAAGAATGTGGAAAGAACGTGTTACACTCCAGGAGTGCGGCAGAATTAAAAACTTGAATAACGTTATGCATTTTTGATATTTTGGAATGATTATGGAATAATTTTGCACGATTTTTTTAATAATAAGTATAAAAGTACTATTATTTATGTGGTAAAATACAATTTTTTTTTTTTTTTATGGATAAAGGATGGCAAACGAGCAGAAGGACCACC